>JAOVVO010000370.1:0-80007 GCA_028564675.1 Onchocerca lupi | reverse complement strand
GAGATGCTTTACTATAACTTATATAAAAGTTTAAGCATATTGTAAATGGAATATTTCAATAACTTTTGCTTTATGAGAAAGTTGCAAAATGATTAGTAAATCAGTTTTTGAAAGAGTTCCATTCTACCTTTAAGTCATTTAATCTCCCACTTGTAATGATTTTTGTTGGTGAGAAATAACCTAATTTAAAATTTTTGATGTATGAATAAATAACAGCGTTTGAACCCCTTCACTGTTATGATTATAACACTGTAAGCACTGAAATTTCAAAGAAAATACAGAATATTTTTAATTTCATGAATGGAGAAACGGATGAGAATTCCGAGTAATAATATAATGTATAGGATAGGATAGAATTGAGGGCACGATGCAGAGAAATGTGAAGTTTGAAACATGGAACTCGTAAGACGAGAATTGCCCAAAAATTCTTGATACTCACTTAAACATAATTTCCCCCACAAAAAAGAAGTATGATTTACTTTTCTCCTTTTGGAGGTTGATATGTAAATATTCATGAGTCGCATATAAATTGAGCCAAGTTAAAAGTTGATTAAAAATTGAATGTTTGTCACTTGAGATTGATACTGAATTAATGTCCGAAGAAATAAACAGGGAAATATTAGCGAAAAGACTTTGCATGCAATGTTTACCACATTTTTGACAGTGTCAGCAACACAACTCTCACATATAAATTAAAATATAATTGTTAATGTAATATTTCTGCATTTTCAAAAATTTTTCCCATGTAAGCAATAATGAGTTACACTGAAGAGAAAATGATGCGAAAAACACATATGTACCACTAAATCTAGATATATTAATCTCCGTGGCCTTTTCTATTACGTATGTAAAATTTTTGGAAAAATTTTTGAAAATGAGGAAATATTACATTAACATTATTACTTGCAATGAGGCTAAAAAAGTCGTCCATGTCATATCACAAAGATTTTAAATTTAATAATTTGCAGACTAAAAATTTTATGCAAAAAAAAAAAAAAAAAAAAACTGATCATGAATTTTGGATTTTATAAGAGACGATAATTAGCATAGAGCACTTCTTTACATTGTCTCAAAAGTGAGCAAATAATTTCATGTGATGCTAGTTTATGAAATTTGAAGAAGTCGAACTTTTTAAGTCATTGAGTATACTGCTTTCTGTTTTCATAGTTAATTATAAGAATAATAATATCTGTACTTCATAATAAGTAATATAATGTTCAGAATAATTTTTGTAAAATTTTTCAGCTACGAGTATCTAAGAAATCTATGCAATGTGTAAATCATTTTAATTCGAAAGTATATTTCAAGCGAATGTTTGATAATTTTTTTTTTTTTTTTATTAAATGTCACACATTTTAGGTTTAGTGAATATAAAAAAAAAAAAAAAAAAAAACACAAAAAAAATACTAAAGCAAAAATTACAAATTAATTAAAAATTTAATCAAATTAAAAAAAAAAAAAAAAAAAAAAACCACAAAGAAAAGACAGGCAAAAAACAAAGCAAAGAAATTAAGGAATGGAAGTGGGAACAAAAATTTTGAAAATCGAAGGTAAAATTAACCACATAGAATGACAATAAATGAATCTTGTCTCATGAAAACAAAGTGCATTTCTGGATTAATGGGAAAATCTCGAATGGCAAAAGATTAAACAGGCCTCTGTTGAGATAATTTTCCTTTTTTGCAAATTTCGGTTTAGATGATATTCTATTTTCCCGATAACTTTACATTTTATTGTTTATTTTTGACAACATTTCATTTCACCAAAATGATCACGAAAATTTTGATAAAATTTTGCAATTGCTGCTGATTTAATCTTTGAATTTGAATAGCTATTCAAAATTTCTACTTATAGTGTAACTAATAGTGTAATTTTTCCTTCTTTTTTAAAACTTATTTTCAATTTATTTCTTTTTTTTAATCTTTTTTTTTTTGATTAATTTGCAGGTGTGAAATTTCGAACTTAATAATGTTTATTTGGTTATTCCTCATTTGCGCAAGCTCAATTGTTCAATTTGAAAAATCAACGAAAATTTGCTTTAAATAAAAATGAAGATTAAAAAAAAGTCAAATTTTTCCTTTTTATTTTGTGTGAAAGGATGCTGATCACAAAGTTCATAATATGAAAAAGTCAGTATGAGAAGTGCTGGTCATTCTGAATCTTTTAAAATTGCATGATATACAAGCTGCAACAATGTTTGTCTCATTTTGCAGTTTTTTGCTTTTGCCGACAGTTCCTCTGAAGTTACAATCCCGTTCATTTCAGAATCAGTCGCGGGAGGGACCAAAATCAGAAAGTTTTTGGGATGAGTACGTCATCAAAAGCTTAAATGAAATCAATAGCGTGTCAGTTATAATCTAATATGGATGATAACGAGCTGGCGAAGATGAAAAATCAACGCGAAAAGCATGGTAGATGTAACAATTCGCATTCCAGGTCATTTTCTTAAAATTTCATTATCTATAACTGATTCGCAATTAATGTCGCTTATTATAATTTAATACATCATAACGCACTTTGAAACTTTAAATAATGATAGATTTTATGAAATGTTTGATTTCATGCGCATGATTTCTTGGATACAAGTAATATGTAGCTTTTTGCACAATCTGCATTACAGATTGAGAATTAATAAAATATTGTTTCATATAATTCCGATTATATCAAGTGCATTCGAATTGAGATTGATCATTTATGGAAATACAGTAGAAAATGGGCATTTAGTATGGTAGAAAATGGAGATTTCGGATTTCTTCTGTGTGGAAAATCGATCTTGCTATAAAATGAACTACAATTGATCAAAAATTGAAACTGAAATAACTGGAGAATAAAAATCTAGTCTGAAAGTAAGCTGATGTTAATCTCGCATCGTGAATTCTGCACTTACAATCAAAAAGTTCAACAGCTGGACAAAATGCAAATTTTGGATGCGTACAACTGACTTCATCGCAATGGTATAGATGAGGAAAACAGAAGTGACAAAAATTTGAATAAACACAAGTTATCTGATAAATTCACCCATTTGATGTGTTAGCCATTTACTTGTTTGCTTTGCAGTACGAGAACTGGTCGAAAATCTCGTTATGGATCAGGAAATTTTGGATGATATCGATAATAGAAGTTAGCTGTTAGATTTAATTATCGTTTTCACAAATTTTAGATTAATGGTTTTTTGATATTTTCATGGATTTTTTTGCCGGTATATTTTTGCTGGTTTTAAAAGAAAAATATAGATGTAATTCTCATAGAAATTTTTGATTTCAATTCATAAATCAGTCAGTAAATTTTTTCAAATTGAAAATAATTTAGCTGAAAATGATTTATAAATTGATGCTGTAGACTATATTTTTCAAGAAAAGCACTGACAAAGAATCTTAGAGTTTCAGTAGGTATGATGCGGATGTGAAAGAGATTGAAATTCAAAGAGATTTAATTGGTTTGACATTGTGTACAACATTTCAACTACGAATTATCAATCATGATGATAATGAAAAACCAACTTTTATCCCAAAACAAAGTAAATATTCCAAATTTTATAATAACAAGATTCTACTTTTTTTATTCCTCTTTTCCTCATTCATGGTTTCTATCCACGTTTCATTTTTTGTATTTAATGATTCTGTAAATTCAATCAGGTAATCAAGAAGAAAAATCAAAATTTGTAAGATGTTTAAAAGCAACTAGAAGAACCCAGCATTAACTATCATCTGTTTTGCCGTTTTATCAAAAAACCCAGCTTAACTTAAAATTTAAATCGAAATTTGAATTTCTTCCACTCCAATCTTTTTTTTTGTCATGTTTTATTCATTTGTCATTTTTTGCTGCTAAATTTTTTTACACCACTCTAATATCGTGAAGTTTCATGCCAACAAGTAATTACTGTTTGATTTATGGCTTAAAAAAAAAAAAAAAAAATTGCAGTATCGTTCGATCAAAAAGTAATCTGGCAAAATGTAAATTTACGAAATGAACAATTAAAAGAGGCATGTACTGTTGCAAAAGAATTCTGAATTTGATAAATTATTGGCCATGAATATTATATATATTTTATAGCATCGTCAATAGATTGGACTAATGCCTCATTGATAAAAACTGTTTATTTAGCCAAGTGTTTTGACAAAGATAATTTATTATAATTATATTTCGTAAATTTTGCTAAAGTTTCATCCTTTTAGGTCTAATTTCAGTTTCTTCTAATTATTTTACTTAAATAGTAACGAGAAGGATAGATTAAGTATAATGATATCTTTTATAGGCTATAAAGAATGTTTAATGTTACTGTAAGACAATAATCAGCTGAGAAATTTGAGAAATAGAACTGGGCAAATCAATAAAGGCACCTAAAATTTTACTGAAATGAAGGAAAAAAGTAATAACAAAGCAAATATAAGGCAAAAAATTAATTTTCAAAAAGTTTTTGGAACTCTGAAACAATTCTTGTTCATCAGAATTCATTTCTCTCTTTCTTTTTCTCAAATCAAATATAATACAATATTGTTTTCAGAACAAAAATAATCTTATAGATGCCTATGTATAATGTTTAAATCCTAAAAGAGATGTGGAGGATACCGGCCTGTTTTCACTACTCATTAGACAGCTATTTTGCATATTATAATTTTAATTAGCCATTTGATTCATAGAAGAATACAATGACTGAGACAAGCATTATTGTTTCATTTAGAAAGGATTATTAATTTCAAAATATAGATTCAAAATGAGTAGAAATTTTGTTTGTTTTCTACTTTTCGAATCAGAAATGCGTAATTTAAATGAAAATCTTTGCTTTCTTTTTAATTAGAAGTTTGAATTATTAAATTCTAAATAAATCAAGAATTTGATTTACAAATACTTGCATGAAATAATGTGCATTTTGCTGTGAAATTATGCTTAGTGAATTAAACGATTGAATTAAACGATTCACATGAAAGATGTAAATTCAAGTTGTAGCATTCTTCAGGACGATTAAAGAAAATTAATGAATTCGATGGATTTGAACATTTAGGTGTAATATTGCAACTATGTCGGAATTTAATACCATTTCCAATGGATTAGGTGATATTTCGATGATTCTTAGTTTCTAAATTTTTTGATATAAAATAAGAAATATATTGTTTGAATTCAAAAATTAGATGCAAGTAAAAATATTTCATAAGTTGTTCTTGAAAATATCTTGAATGAATTTAATGACGAAATTTAACAAAACATTTAGAATACATGTGATATCTATTTGAATTACCTTAATATTTTTGTTATCCGTAGTGGTTTTCGATCTTTCATTTCCATTTTTCACAAAGAAATCGTTTTGCATTTGAAGATTTTTGAAATACCGAACTACTTTTTCGTATTCACCGTAACTGGATATCTCTTCTTGTTCTGATCAATATTATCCGTCGGGCATCAGATGTCACTAACATATGAACCATTTCAACATGACCTTGAGAGGCAGTCAAAAACAGTGGTGCTTGTCCCTGAAAAAAAAGAAAAAAAAAAAAAAAAACTGCTGCATAAATATGAATTTGATCACCGCAAGGCTAGAAAAAATATTACCTTCATTTTCGAGACCTTTCAAAAAAAAAAAAAAAAAAAAAAAAAAAAAAAAAAAAAAAAAAAAAAACAAGATTTTGGATTTCTTAATATTTATTCAAGAAATATGAATAAGCCCCGATTAAACTATTTAAGCAGACGGATTGAAAGAGTGGAATTATACTTAGTTCTGCATCATTTTAACAATAAAAAAAATATTTTTCGGAATTTTTGATTTTCAACTTTTTAAAACTACTTTAAAATTTGAATCACTTCTTCCATTTTTTAAAATTAATTTCGAACTATTGCAAAAAAAAGTGGAAATTCTTTTCGGATTTAATTGTGCTGTATTATTTCGCCATTTGAATTTTTTCAAATCTAATTGTTTTTTAATTTTTGGATTTTTTTTTTTTTTTTTGCTTTTCTTCATTTATCGCATGTCTCTTTTTGTCAACTTTCTTAGCGACTTTTTGGTTTTTTTGTTAACTTCGTTTTCTGCGTGCTTTTTTGATTATTTACTACTTACTGCATGCTTTTTATTTACTTTACTCAACTTGTACTTGTTTTCAATTACTTGTTGATACGTCTTTTTTGAAGTTTCACTAATTACATGCTTTTTAAATTAATTCCACTTACTGAATAACATTTCGGATTCCTCACAATAATTTAATCATTTTTGTAACTTTGCATTCTAAATACATTCCTGATTGCATCTACTTACTGTATGTTTTTATGTTAGTTCCAATTACTGCACAATTTTTTTTTTTATTTTGCAACTACCTATATCAGTGTATTTATTTATCAGTTAATCTTTGCTCTATTGCTTGCTTTTGATTAACTTCATTTGTATATGATTTGAGGTAGCTCTTATTCGGTGAATGCTTTTTTTTTCTTTTAATCGTTGAATGCCTTTTTGTCAAGTTTATTCATTGATGCCCCTCTTGCTGACTTCATTATTTTGTAATTTTTCCCAGTACATCAAAAAAAATTACTTTCTTTTCCAAGAAAAAAACGTTCATAATGTATCCAATATGCAAAAGTAATGAAAAATGCATTATGAATTGCGCAGTAGTTCATTACTTTTGCATATTGGATACTTTTTTTTGAATTTTATTTATTAGTTAATCTTATTGATTACTCGCTTTTTTTCGCCAATTTGTTTTTTGCATTTAATTTGGGTCATTTATACTCATTGCATGCTTTTGTTAATTTTTCTTATTGTTTTCTTGAAGGATGTTTCTTTTTTTTTTTCGTAATTTACCTCATTGCATACCATTTTGCTAGTTTTATCTATTTCCTTGTTGCATGCATTTTTGGATTACTTCTACTCCTGTTGCATGATTTGTGCTAACTCTACTTTCTTTACATTTCTTCAATTACTTCTCTGCATATTTTACCCACTGCATGCTTTCTGACTAATTTCTATTCATTACCTGCCTCTTTTAATTTAAGTTTCTGGATAATTTAAAAAATTTTTTCTGTCTATTGTATGCTTTTTTGTTAACTTGACTTGTTGCATACTCTTTTTCATCTCATTCCATTTATTGCACACAACTTTGATTTATTTCATTCAATGTATATGCTAACAAGAAGGAAGTGCAAAATATAAAATACGGTGCAAACAATTCATATTCACCACTAATTGAATTCTCAAAGTTATTAATTCACTGTTTAAATTGGCTTAACCAAATTTCAAATTTAATTCATTTCCGTTTCATCCGTATATTTTAAATTTCTTAATTCCGGTTTTGCAACATCAATAGTTCGCTGCTCACATAAATTTGTGATGTGACTTTTCTTTCCAAATATTAATTAGTACCATGAAAGATCAAATGCGAATAGATCTGCATATTTTAAATTATATCAAATGCGATTGCTTCATAAAAGAATGAAGTGTTTTGCTTGAAATTTTAAGTTTTTCAAAAATTTTTGGACAATTTTTTGCTTTTTTGTCTTTTTTAAAATTTGTTATACAAAAGGAAACATAACCATTTAACATACATGAAATTCGGTGGCATATTTTATTTACATCTGTAACTTCGTTTTATTCACATCTGCGCTAATAAAAATGCTTGTATTTATGACACATGTAATTACATGAAAATAGATATTTTATCAAAAAAGGAAGAAAGGAAAAAGGATTGTTAATAAAAAGTGGCATAATAAAAGTTTTTTTAAATTTTAACTTTTTAAATTTTTTGCTGTCTTTTTCCTTAATTTACATAAGCATCTATTAGCTTCACCAACCATTTTGCATTCGACAACATCTATGCTAAGAGATTAAAAGATTTTCTCCTAAGTTTTACTTATTGTTTGCTTCCTTGTTAACTTGATTTATTGCATAGCTCATAGTTTATAAAAATATTTCAAAATTATGTCTTAAAATAAAGAAGCGAATATTATTTCGTCTATCAACGATAAAAAAAGATATTGTTGCATTTCCGATTCACAAGTACGTAATAACACCTCAGTAGCTAAATTCCGATTTCAAAATATTTTTTCCTTCACTTCCTTCTTTTTTTTTTTTTTAATCATATTTTTCTTCTTGCTCATTTGTTCCATAGATTATAGAAGTGAAATTCACAGATCTTCCTTGTTTTAATCTGGGATGAAATTCCCAGAAAACATCAAGAAGTGGAAAGGTCACATTCCAACGTGGCAACATAAATTTTAGACTTACGATCACATATTTCGATCAATAGATCGGTTGTTACTATTCGAACAACGATTAATCCTATTAACAAGGAATGATGTATAAGAGCGCTATATATCTTTAATGGAAAAGGTTTCAGTAACATCTAACTTTGTTTTAAAAAAAAAAAAAAAAAATGAGCAGACAACTGAATGAAATTTATTATAAATTTAATCTTCTTCAATTAAATTCAAATTTTTTTCACAGCAAATATTGCTATATTTTGAATTTCTGTATACTCATTTCATTTAGTCGTTAATGCCAGCAAATTTACCGTTCAATAAAACAGTTAAATTTTAAATTTCATTCGGGTCAACAATGACTATTTTTCAATTTTTTATTGCTTTCGAAGTTTAAATAGTTTGCTGTGAATATTTTGTTAAATAACTTACGACTGACATAAGTTTCGTTCGACTTTATATACAAATAAGAATTTAGTTAGTCACTATTTCTCGCTTTTTAGATTATAGTATTAACTAATTAATAATTTCAAACGATAATATTTATCATGCTGCCTTTTTTTATTACTGATATTATCAGTTATTATTTGCAGCTTTATTTACACAGATTACCAATGATACCTTTTATTTTTTCGTTCTAGCTTTACCTCACAAGATGATCCAAGTTTGATGCTCATAACTGAAATCTTCCTCCTAGAAGAATTTAAGCATCAAACTTTGGAAAGACCGAGAAGTAAAAGAAGCAGAAAAGAAATGGAATTGAATAGCCTTGATGTCTTGAACGGGGATTTCATGAATTTTGCAAATTCAGTTCAACGTATATGTATACATATATCTCGCTGTTCGGTGCTGTACATAGCAAAAATAGAGATTAAAATGGTTTTTTTTATTGTTGTTTTTATTTTTAACAGTAAAGCAAGAATAATATGTTAGAATTTAGTTTTTGTTATTTAATATATTCTTGTAATACTACGTATCCCAATTCAACTCTTTCAATCATCTTATTTGCTTTTTTTTTTCGTCTGGCAGAAAATTGTTCCAAGCTGCTAATTGAATTCCGAAGTAGTTACTAAGTTTCATCACGTAAAAAATTTTAAATAATTTCAACTTCCTTTTTTTCATCTATCCTTGCAAATGGGGATAAATTCAAAGAAGCTGATAAATGATGATGTATTAAGAAGCTGTCAGTTCGCTGAAAACTTTCGTCGTACATGACATAATGAAATATTCAGTATTATCATCAGGGCTTAACTCCAAGATTATCAGTCATAATCATATCACTCTAGCCACTATCTTTCTCAAATACTTACTTGAGCTTCGTAAGTTAATGCCAGCTGGTTTAAATTTCTAAATTTGAGTTATAAGAAATCATAATATGAATCAAAATATATGCCTTAAGAAAAAGAAATTTAATAATTTAATGGAAAAATTTAAATATACTTTTGGTTCTAACTTTTCTGGGTCTAAAACAAACTATTGCATAATTCTCCTGAAATAAAGAATTAATTCGGTTTGTTAGATCTGAATTTAAATTTTAAAATTGCTTGTCATCGAAAAAATGGAAAATTTGAGATATTAAAGGTTTTAAAACATAGTTGTGAAAGTTAAAGGATGATATAAAATATACTCAATATTCGTGACAATTTTTGACAATGTCTTTTCAATTGTCAATTTACAACATCATTCTTTGTTAAGAATGAAAGCTAATAAAAGTTTCATTTTTATAGTTATCCAGGGATTCCTCATCATTACCTTCCGTCATTAACAATTTTTTTTTTTTTTTTAATTTCTGTTCTATGCTGTCAATTTTTTTTCAAAAAAAATTTAATGAAATCTCATTCACTCATCAGCAGTTTGTGATTCTTCTAGTGTTATGCTTCTAATATTTGCTAGTTGAGAAATTTTTATACGACCATTAGATCAAGTCATACTGTCGAACAAATCGATATAATAAATCAAAAATAGTGAAAGAGGGAATATCCATCTCATTCAATTTGATACTTTTCAAGAGAGTAATGGAATATCCGGAACGAACTTCTGAATTTTTGTTCATTTCACTGCCAGTTTTTTATACATTCGTTCTTCATCACTTAAGATTTTTCATATTTTTTATTTCTGAATGAAGTGCAAAATGTTTTATCCCAGTTCTTAGGCAATCAATTAATGAAGCGTCTGAAATTCATCTGTTTCAGGAATGTTGTCGGACTTCTCTGCTCGCTGGAATAGTGCATCTTTCATTTGATGAAAATTTAGGAAAGAGGAGGTAGCTATTTCGGTCCAACGAAATTCCCATAATTTCTATACCCTGAAAACTTCTCGAGATAGAGACTACATAAACATGAAGCTTTCGCACAAAAAAACAGCAAAATATGATGCACTTACCGATTTCATTCATCAATCCAATAAACACAAAACGGATGGATTAGAAATAGTAAGGAGCATAGAGAGTATAGATAGAGACAGCAACAGAATTCTTCATTTTCCGTGAAAAATCAGTTAAACGTTAGCGGTAGGATAATAAGTTGTAGTCAGGATCGTTCAATAACACTGAGAAAGTGGAGCCGTTACGATCAAATCTTTCTTCCGACATCGAAACGATGGGTGATTACAGCTATGGTTTATCCCGGGCACAATCCACGACACTCCTTCATTCACATCGTCCCAGAATATTAGTAATTTTTCTTTTTTTTTGTTTCCCGATAGTTATTAAATTTCACAGCACGCAAACACTTGAAGCAGCATTCATCTTGTCGAATGGAACTGACCGGAAAATGCTTTTTAGGAAATTTTTCTCATTAAATCTGTGCTTCTTTGTACATGTCTCGATTTATCAAATGAGTTAGAAGTCTATAGGAATTCATCGACTCTACTCTCTATAAAGGATTTTGGTAATTTTAATTTTAAAGAAATTATTGTAGTTTTTAACTTCCAGGTAACGCGTGCAAAATCAGTTCCAGATCTTGTGAATTACATAAGAAAAAGCAGCAAATACAAGCCTCAATGGGGCTATACATTTTTGCCTGATTATGACTTGGTAAGATTTAAAATTCTGTTGTAGTTAAATCTGACATGAACAAATTATAAGGAATTTTTCCATATCAGCATGCCACTGAAATTGTTTCAGTATGACGACTTTTGGTATGATCGTTACAGTGGATTCAGACCACTTTACAAGAGTTCATACTATCCACGTCGTTATTACCATCCAGATACAATGCCAAATCCACATTACTGGAGTGGACCATATACAGCATGGAATAAATATAAAGGATTTTGGTAATTTTAATGTTAAAGAAACTATTGCAGTTTTTAAATCTGAAAGTAACAGTCTAACCATATATGTTTATCGGTCCATACTTTTACGCTCCAGAAGCATTCCGAAAAAGCTGAATTTATTCCATTATGTCATCTAATTCTATTTTGCAGAAAAGAATTGCAACAGAGAGATAAAAAGAGCTCATACGCTACTACTGATCTTTCGATCAGTATTACAAATTCACTAGTTCTTATCAATACTGATTTCTATGAATTTAAATTCTTCTCGAAATCTTTAGGTACGACTACAATTCACCGTTCTACTACCGAAGATACTTCACTTACTACGATGATTATCCACGCTACATCTATACTCCTTATCGTTCCAGAAACTATGTACCAACTAGCATTTCATTTTACGGACGTTATTACTAACGAGCGAAGAATCCGATTTTTCAATAAATCCCGCGTGATATAATAAGGGCCTTCAGTGCATTTTCGCGGAGAATTTTAGGTTTAAACATATTCTCCGATCGCCAGTGCTTGCATCCGAACATATTGCGCTTTACATTTTGAGTGAAGTTTTTTATTCAATTAATTTCATTGGTGATCTCAAATACGATCCCGCTCCAAACTCATGTCATGTTAAGCTCTTTTCTTTAATGTGTGTCAAATAATAAGCTTATCTTTTGTGACCCGACAACACTAAGAAAAAGGAATCACAAACATCAATAACTTAATGTTAGATGACAATATTTTGAAGTATCCCACCATGCTAGAAACCATGTTTTTTCAAATATCATCAAACTTAGATCATAATGAACACCAAATTTTATTGCTATTTTTTTTACCGGCCACAAACAAACATTATAAATCAAATGTAAAGCAGATCTTGTGAAATAATGAAACCACGATATATTTCTTAAAAATAATAGTTATGATCAAGTGCTGATAAAACAAACAACAATAATATCACAGACACAAAAATTGATAAACTAATATACAAAAACAAAAAAAATGTAATCTCTAGCTTACTGAGGTCAATTAATCGTTATTGGTGCTGTATTTGAAACTAGCTACATGCGGGTAGTGCTAACAATGCTTTCAATAATTCTGCAAATCCGGTGGTTTCAAAAAATGGAAAAAAGAAGGAGCAAACAGCATTCAATATTATTATTCGAAACTGAAAAGCACTGCTGACCATATGGCACAGACATTATAAAGCTGCACATCATAGAGAACAACAAAAAAAGGATGCAAATGATAAGAGATTATATAAAATAGATGGAAGGAATTCGAAATGGCATAATTTTTAGCAGGTTTTAAAATAATCACATCTGATCAAAAAAGAATGAAAATGCAATTGTTCCCAACTGAATACAGAATCAACATAACTGAGCTAATAATAATTCATCAAAATCTCCAAAATTAATTCTGGAAACAGAAATAATAAATTCTTCAAAACTTTAAAAATTGATCTGCCACGAGAATTTCACTGAAAATGAATGAGAACATTTCTGCATGATGAGGATATTACATACCGAATAGGGATGTACCAAACATATAGCTACGAGAATAACCTGAGGAACTTCATCATTTAAATAATTTTTCTTAAACGCCTATTTTACAAAAAATGCATCTTTGCTTACTTCAATGGAAAACGAATTCATATTATTCTGTTGGTAGCAAGATCATTGATCACATTTTCACTCAGATGAAAAAAGACTGGGTTAACAGCTGCATGCACAGAAATAAACGATCACTTTAAACGAATTTCATAATATGCACAGTTATGGGCCAATAGTTAAAAAGGAAAAAAACCAAAGAAAACATAGACTGATTATGCATGATAATAGAACTTCCTTTTCAAAAAGATACCTTTCTTTTAATATACTAAATTTAAATAAACAAATATCACACTAATTAGCATTATTTCCACCGGTCTCATAAGTAAATTTGAAAAATTCAGAGGAAAACATTAATAAAACATGACTTAAATGTATACAAATAAGAATGAAACAATATATTTTAAGTAAGGAAACACTGCGTAGAAGCTCGAGATGCAGTCAAATAAGGATTCAGGACTACCACTTGACTGCACAAAAAAAAAAGAAAAAAAAAAACTAGAATCAGTTATTCATTAATTTACATCAATTTCCATTTACCAAAAAATTTGAAAAATGCATCCAACAAACAATGTAAAACCAAATATTACAACTGTGAAATATCGCACAAATAGTTTGAAAACACATAATTTGACGACATCAAAAACTAATTGTTATTTTGAAATGCATAGAAATGAGCATATATAGGACAAAACAGAAAGAAGTATAGATATAAAAAAAGCGAGATTGTCTCACATTCGTAATAATCATATAACTATCAACAGCAATTCTGTTCAAGATGCTCGTATAAACGACTAGATCCAACACGCAGATGCTTCATAAGACTTTAAACACTAAGGTACTGTATGGAAAAATCTTGGAAATCAAATTTAAAGATCCAATTGAAGAACATTTGAAAAAATCTTTCGAAACATAATCATAAAATTGATTACATCAAGTGATGGTGATAAATGTAAAAAGGAAAAAATGCATTTTAAAACGAGATATCATGTAAATAAGCAAGATTTCGGAAGAAATATTTAGATAATGAGATAAGATTATTCAAGAAATAATCGGTATATTTAAAATAACTTCCACTTTTTAATGTAATGGGAAAAATGCAACTTTCAAAGAGCGAAGGAAAATTTTTAAAAAGTTGAACCATATCATAATCATTGCTAGTGCATCTGAGAAAATGCAAAGAATTATTAAATAAGCTCAGAAGACAGGTAATCGTGCACAGTGTGCTCTTATATATCTTTTTTTTAAAAAACTAGACAAAAATAATATTGGAGATGTCTGATCGACTTTAAGATTCTTGCTTATGACCAAACAAAGGAACTGTTGACCTAAAACATCCATTCGCGCACCATAAAGTAACAGCTCTTTAGTAATAACAAATTTAATGTGCTACATGAAAGCACACTCTACCCGCATCAAAAATAATTTTGTTAGCTGACTGACACCTGACTAATTTAAAATTCCTGCACAGCGAAAGGTCGCCTCGGAAAGACACGCAGCTCCGAAAGCTTATCTATTCGATGTGATAATTCCTCTAGACGTTTCAGTGTTGGCTTTACGTACACGTAAACGAATTCAGCAACTGTATCATTATAGAAAACAGTTTGCATTTCAGTCCTGAAAAAAACTTTGCCGTCAACGCGCTCTAATACATCCCATCTATCATCAGAATACACAAAACTGCAAACGTTAAATTAAACTAACTTAATATTCTGCTCGCAAATCTCCATTTCACGAAGGAACGATTTAACTTTGTATAGTACTTGATCAAGATACCAAGCCTGTGTGTATAAGTGTTTTTCGTTGAATCTTGCTATCCATCCACGAACCTTAAACATTATATTTAATTTTATGTAAGGCTTTTAGTTTCAGAAACTGAAGCAGACCTGATAATCATTGAAAACTTGTTCTTCAACTGAATTAATTGTAGAATGCAATGTCTGAACAGCATGGAAAACGTGTATACCTAAAAAGTATTGTAAATTCATAATATACAAATGAAGTATGAAAATCCAGATCCATAAATGCTGATATGTATATTGTCAGCGGTATATAGATTTGCATAATTAGTATTTTTTATCTATAAATTGCATGATTACTTTCTGGAATTTCCAAACTAAGTTTGCTAGATACAATTCAAAAAATTACTTCAAACACCCTTTAAAAAAACGAAAAAAAAAAACTAGTACCAGGAAAAGTGCACTGCGGTACGAAAGGAGATGAATTTTTGTCGAAATATAATACCGAAGAGCATTTCAACACTTCTGAGACTGATTGCATCACTGAATATCAAATTTATATGTTTCGTGTGAACAGAATAAATGCATATTAACTATAAGAGGAAATCAAATTTCATTAAAGTGAAAACGATAGAGAAAGTTACTAAACTACTGGAATATTATTTAAGTGAATATCGTTCAAAGAATAAAGCTTATGATGTATTCTTATCTATAATTCACTGAAATGGATGTAAGCATTTCCCAGCTAAAATTTACCACGAATAAAACCAGAAATCCCTACCCTCAGAACCGTATTGGCCACTTTTCAAAACAGCCATGTTTACAGCAGCAGAAAGAAGACCAACTGGTATAACTTCGCATATGATGGCGAAGTGATCAAACCTGAAAAACATTAACCATTCAAACGTGCGAGGTTCATTTTGACTAATTTGAAAAAAAAAAAATATAACAGAAAATATTCCACACAATTAAATAAAAATGCATTATCAGATTATTACCGAGAATAATGTACAGTTAGATCATTTATTAATGAAATAATTGATGTAAGAGCGTTAAAATATTTACTTTGGTTAGTAAAGTCATCTAATCGACCATTTCTTTATAGAGAAACATAACGAATATTAGTATATTGCGCAACTATAAAAGGCTTCGGATAAGTAGTTTTGCATAAAAAATGCAAATAATAGCAACTATGGCTTTTTTTTTTTTTTTAGAAACATAAAAAAAAGCTGAATTCCATAATGTTTGAATGCAGACTGTCACATATGTTGTTGTATAATAAATGTTCCATTAAAATTATATTATGTATACAACTGAAAAAGGTTAACCTCTGCCATCCGGTTACAATGATACCTCGAAACTGCTTGAATTTGGAATGATGCTCATTCATTTGTTTCAGCCAACTTATATGGTTATTCAAGTAATGCTGAACATTAGAAGCATATTGGTCCGGGCCATCGGCACCTAAAATGAGCATAAAATAACATTACATAAAAGATCCTTAAAGCAGAAAATTATTCTGTTACAAAACATAAATTTGCAGCACTCTGCATTTTTAAAACTCAACTTTATATGCAGAAGCTCCCCAGGCGTATGAAAACATTGAAGATAATCGCTGCCAAAAATCAGGCAACAATTGGTCATCCAAATTTTCCATATAATTCCATACTACTGGCTCGACTAATTCACTCAAACTAAAAATATGAAACTGATAAGTACTAAATTAATTTCCATCCATTTGTCAATACTTGTTAAAATTATATAATAGTTGTTATTTAATAAAAATCAAGTTATGCTGTTAAATATTGTTTAAAAAAATGACGAAATGTGAGATAAAAGCTTTAAATTATATTTTAGTAAACAGTGGCGCATATTTCAGGGAAAAGAAAAGGTTTTTTTAATTACAGCGATAAAAAGAACACTGAGCAATACTATTATTGAAAATGTTGAACTCAAGTGTAGTCACTTGAAGCATTTATCAATAAATCAAATGAAAAATACCTACCCATGCTTCAAGACATTCTGCGTTTGTAAATTTACTAGCATATCATGCCAAATCAATACATTTACTTTTTTCTTTGGAATTTGAGCCTGAAATTCATCAGATTCTAGACTTTTAACTGACAAGAGAAAGCTTTCTGATGCAATCAATTCGTCAAGTATTTTTATGATCTCGCTCTGATGCACTGCAGGTTAAATTTGAAAATATCAACAACTGAATGAAAAGAATTTGAGAAAATATACTAATGAAGAAAAATTGAAAACATGTTAATGAGGAAAAAAATTCCAGAAAAACACAAACCTTTACAAACTTTGCTATTCTCGCGATGTGTTTGAGCAGCAAAAACTCGGTATCAACATTATTGCTTACCATATAATTTCTGTCCTTTTCACAACGACCGATCTAATATAAAGAAGGAGCAAAAATAGCATAAAATAGCAATCCATGACTGCATTGATCACATTCAATACTTTTATAATGATACTATTTTCACTCACTAACAACAAAATTAGCTATCCAATAAAAGTATATATAGAAATGCTTTGTGTTGAAGACCAATACTACATCACATAGATTCCGTTCAAGCGATCTAAAATGTAGTAAAACAGACCTGAAAAACCTCATCTGCTCCAATGTGGAAATATTTCAACGCAAAATCTTCATGCAAATTCAATATTTGTCTCACTGCTTCCTGAACCAAATCAACTGCTCCTTCATCCGTCAAACAAATAACCTGAATTTAGTTACGGAGATGCCACAGAAATGCTGAAAGTTTTAACAAATAAAACTATAAATATGTCCCCGAATTAAATACAAGAACCTCTCGAATAAAATATAAAAGTCCTAACAAACCTAAAATATAAGTTATACCTGTGGATATCGTTCCTCCTCACGATATTTGGTGAAATTAGGATATTTCAAAATGTATTCCAAATGCCCCACTGTTTGCACAAGGGGTATAATGTCCAAATTATGCGTCTGGACTGCATGAAGAAAACGACGCAATTCATCCAAAGTATATGCATTGCTAGCTTTTACCCCGCTTAGTTTACCTTTAAAATTCATAAATTAAATGGCAAAAAAATCTTTCGAATACAGAGAATGTGCTCAAGCAAAAGGATCACAGCCTACTGCAATGGTGATATGATCATTACTTATTATTGAGATGACAGTGAAATAAAAATGACGAAGAAATATCAATTGAATAAAATTTATTAGTGTAATTACAAACTGATACTTCAAAAGTTCTCTGCAGAGAGAAAGTTGAATAAAAGAAAAAATAGAAAAACTTACCTGTAAATGGAAACATGTCTTCGTATTCGATCATTATTCCTGTTGCTCCAATTTGTTTGATGAATGGAACAAGCTTTAATAAATAGTCCATTTTTGGTGCTGCGCCTTTCAAATCCAGATGGAAAATGCGATTCGCTGAAAGAGATACAATTTACGTATATTTTTTTCAATAAGCATTATAGAATCCATATATTCAAAATAGATTCATAGTCCATAACAGGAATCGACAAACAAAACAAATCATCACTTTTGTTATTATTGCCTTAATAAATTCAAAGAGCCCACTTATGTCAAAGATATGTTCAAAATTACGCAAGAAAAAACCACACGAGAATTTCCCTAAAACTTACGTGCGATAAAGTAGTTTTGCGAAGATGAAGGCATATGTGAAACTTTTTGAAAGCCTTGCTTACGATCGACGGCAAACCCTTCCAAATTCTCCAGACTGTTTTTCTGAATTACAAAAAATAGTAATTACAGTGATGACAGGGAGAATAAGTTCTTGCAAAAATTCAACTATGTAGGAAGATAACGATGATAGCAAACAACGAAAAAAGCATAAGTTGAATATTTGGACTTTTGTAACACTCTCAATTTCTCCTTTCTCAGTTCCTCCAATTTCGTCGCAAAATATAAAAGAAGCTGGCGGAAGTAAAAAAGATTGAAGTAGATGCTCCACTAAAATTAGTAACCTTTACTCCATTAACTTTCATTCGTGACTGGGCATTATGCGACACATTACGCTGCACTCGCGATTTATTCTAAAAATCAATTTCTTTATAACATTTATAAGATGAAAATATTTTAAAAATGTGATAAAGAACATCCTTCTAAATAACAAGTTTGTTCTTTTATATTGATACATCCCTCAGGAGTCCGCTCTCTACCATACTATTTTTCTGAAATATTTTCAACCAAAATTCTTATGACTCTTTTATCTAATCATTTAATGCGGCGCGTGTCCCAATATCCCACAAGGTTGAGGTGGCACAATGAAAAAGTTGTCAACAAATAATTCAGGATATTAAATGAGAAAAAAGTTTGCCTGATAGTCTATAATGAAGATTGTGGCTGTATAAATCACTGTCAATAACGATATTGACAGCGCGAATCGTCGAATCGACCGTCGTAACATTTCCTGAAATATTATTTCAAAAACCGGAGGAAGATAACTAATCATATATATCTGCACAAATTTCTAACACTCCAACACTTCAGAGAACCGACCGCAGACGAAAAAATATAAAACCCGTCCGGCAATCCGATTTCACCAACTTTCTACTCTCGGTTTGAATCAAACAAGGTTGAATTTTTCACGGCCCGATGGACACAGCGTGCAATCGGATATGAACTGAATGAATTTCATCTAGGAAAGGGTGGTAAAGACGTAGAAAACGTGCTTAGGTGGTTGTTTGCTTGCGTATCACATCAACAAAAATCACAAATCGGAACTTATTCTGTTTATCAGCTTTCTGTCAATTCATTGTTGAGAGTTGCTTAATTCCCGAGAAACCTTTTTTCTTTCCTTTCAAGTAACGTGAAGAATAATGGTAAATCTACGCTTCATGCAAGCAATCATCCTGAAAACTTCTACGCGTATAAATAGATGACGGCATGTGCCTCTTTATTATGTTCTTTGTTTTCCTATCCACTCTGTTGAATCCAAAACGGAATCTTTCCAGAACTCTACGAAATTCATCACAGCATGTTGAACATGAGCTCCATCCGGTACTTCATCAAATAGTGATACTTTTGCAGACAAATTTTCATTTTTTTTTTTTTTTTTTTGTTACTGCTCTGATAAAATTTCATTTAACTTTGAAAATCAGTCTGCTGATAGAAGTTGATCATCTTCAGTGCTAGTCCAGGTTGATGTAAATTTAATTAGCTTATGAAGTTTCATTATGGACTCACTTCATAGTCATTTTTGTAGTACATCATCATGGATTTCCAGCAGGCAGATTACTAGATTATTGGTGTGGTAGATGCTAAATGTTACAGATTAAAAAATAGAGTAGTAACGCAAGATGGCACTGCTGCAAACCTAAGCGTTTATAATATCACATAGACGATTGCATAAACAAGTAATTTTTAATGTGACAATACTGTCTGAGGCATTTTTATATGTGTTCAAAGTAGTAATTCTATATGAAAATAAAATTTGAAAAAAATCAATCAATTTTCTGTAAAATGCAAAGTCTTTTAATGAATATCTTCTAACAGAATTCAAAATTTTACTTTTTCTTGCTCCCCAACCACTGCATTGTTTTTTAAGCAATCAAAATTGCAAACTTTGTGATAAGATATAAAAATGCTCCAGGATTAAATTAGATTAAATCAGAATCCGTCATAGAAGTTACAGTGAACACAAAGGTTATCACATTGACAACAACAATGTTATGCTTTTAATACAAATCATCTCGGCATTGTAGCTGAAAACTTACAAAGTTCCTCACTGTTAACAAATGCCCTGATGATTTAGAAATGGGAATGCATGACACTTTCCATATTCCACTATTTGACCGTTCCATTAGCCAATAAATCAAACAAGGTATGATTCCGATATATTAATTCTGCCGGTGTATAGGCCCAGAGAGGGACTTGGTAGAGTTCGAATAAGTACCTAAAATTTTTTCGTCAGTTATTTTTATGAAATTATCATGAGTTGCATATTATATGGAAAGGTTATTTATATCTCACTACTCTTATGCTAAGATATGTGAAAAAAATTAATGAATGATTAGTGTTACCTCGCAAAATTCGACTTAGGATCTCAGTGCGTAAAGACTTGGTAATACTGAAGTAAACATACATGTTATACTGCGTTCCAAGAAGATCGAAATGATGTTTTAAGTGAAGATTAGTTTTTAAGTGGAGATTAGTAATGTACTCTTTTCTGGTCTAATCTAAAGAATTTACTTACTTTGCCCACGTTATCATAAACAATATTGCCAATAGACCACATTCGATAGTGGCCAATGTTCCAGCCAATAACTGCAAATACATCATACTTTGGGCACCATAGTCAAAAAAGTGTTGTCAGACAGAAAATTTAATTTAGTCTGCTTACCATGTCTGTAACACGTAATAGACCAGATGCGAAAACGATTGAATTTGGTGGAGTTGCCACCTAAAAAAAATTTTAAGCTTCAAAGAAAGTCACAAAAAAGTCATCTAAGGATATTTTGAGAATCATTTCCATGTTTGGCATCCGAAAATCATTTACAAATTTCGAAAAAAAAAAAAAAAAACTAGAACGAACAGGCAAAGTGAAAGCCATCGAAGAGGCGAGAGTGGTAGGAATCATAAAATAAAGTGGATGGATTTCTAGTGATTTCGCCAATTCTGCTACAATAGGAATAAAAATGGACGCGGTTACTGTATTGCTGCAAATGTTTGTCAAGAATATGGTGATGAAAATGCAAATTGCCATAATCACATTAACTGGGAATATCTCTAGCAATTGCATTGTTTCTCCGATACGATAACTCAAGTTGGATTCCTGAAAACAGGAAATATTTAAATTAGCCTTCATCGTTCATGCGAATCAATAATATTTCCATCCATTTTGAATAACACTCCTTTGTGTATTCCATTCATCCCTTCATTAACAAAAAATTTTCGGGAAAAATCGTAAGTGTTAATGTCGCTGTAATGTCCACCATGTATGTTAAAAAATTTGCGAAGATTTTTGCGGGTTTTTTGTCTCTTCAAATACATGCAATTTCTGTTTTCGCTGCTGTCTAAGAGTTGGTTGCAACTTTTTGCCGAAACTTAAACAATGGGATTTTTTCAATCTTGAAATTGACGAATTTGAAAACAATGACCTTACAATGTTAACATCCGCAAAATAGTATCAAAATAATATATTCCCTATCCACATCTTTTTATTTTTTACATAAATTTTTTTTTTGCAACCATCAGTATGAAGTTGAAACGAATAGAGATCCATAATTTTTTAGAAACATTGGACAGCTTTTTGCTTTCATTTGTCACTTCTATCAATGGTTTCGCAACACCTCTTAAGACTCGTTAACTTTATTTGTATCGAAAAAGGATTTTTTAAAAAGGATTTTGCCTGGGTATTAGACTACTTGAAATTAAGCTCATAAATCAAGTTTATCAGTTTTATTCACTCTTTTGTCGTTATACAGAAGAGCTGAAATGGAATCTACGAAATCATTTAGTTGAGAAAAATGGAAGATAGAGTCACTAATAAGAAGTGCTTCACAATTTTCGTATCAAAAGAATAAAAGATGTAAAATCAGGTTAACCAATATAGGCGTTCAAGGTCCGAAATTTGGATGCTTATGGTATAATCTATTTTGCATTTTTTATCAAATAAAATTCTTTTGAATATTATAACTTCTGTCTGACATGAATCAAAACCAATAAAAATATACGGTGAGAAAAGAACATCCAGAGATCTTTGATAACGATTTCCACATCTGATTCCATCTAGAAATATTCTTCGATGGTACAGAAATTTGAGGATTTTCCAACAGTTGCTCAGCCCAACAATCTCTATTTGTAATAAATTTTAAGTTGATTAACTAAACGAAGAAACTTGACCCCTAAGCTACTGACCTTAACGCCTGCAGCCATTGCAAAGCCACCTCCAAGAAGTAGCACAACACTCCATGGAAATTTCGCTTGCACTGTTTTCCAATCCAGTAATGTTTCGACATTCTCCGATTTTCCTGAAATGTCTGTTTATCTTGAACTTATTTTTTCATTTCTCTGTTCAAGCATGAAGGAAAACAGTTTCAGAATTCATTACCAAAAAAATCTAGTTTCTGATTCGGGATGGCAAATAATATGATTGCAACTATTATCGCACTCGTTGCATCCGTTACATACCTGAATTTTTTGCAGTTATGAGAAAATGGTGAGAAAACTATTGCAGAAGTTTTGAAGAAAATTAAACGTGAGACTTTCAGAAGGTTGTCCTGACAAAATCAATTTTATCTGAATGCATCTCAACTTCTTAATTTGTTTCACTTTGGACTTCAATCTTTGTCAATATGTAAATCATGCGACATGCCTTTTCTTGAAAAAAGTTCCGAAACCAGGAACAACATATGGATCTCTCGTGATCCAGAGTGTTAGCAATACCAAGAAGCAAATTGATACACCAACTTCCGCAAATGATAAGCTTGGTAGTTCATCATACTTTTGTCTCAGCGTGTGTTTAATTGCCGTGGGTCCTATATTTATCAAATCTTTTAAAAATTTATTCTTTTCATATTAATTGCTTGCTAATAAAAAATCACGGCGATATACAGCCACACTCAGATAATATCACGGAATAGTAGGATAAATGTTGAATGGCTCCGACTTTTTTTTTCAATGTTTGAGAATGAAAAAGAAAATTTTCTTATTCTAAGTTAAAAGAAAATAGGACCTTTTGAAGCATTTCGGAAGAAAATGAGCACCAGTGTTAACCACGTAATTAATAAGCATGAAATAACGAATGGTAGCGCAAAAACCATCCAAGATATGAAATTAATGCCTGTATCTGCGAGAGGGAAAATTCTAAAACGATATTTAATAGCAAGTGGCAAATTAAATATACTTTAGATCATTGTTTTCAATCCAAAAATTCTCTTATAATATAGAATGTTTGAATAAAAATGTTGAAATTTCTGAAAAAATTAATTACAAAAGTTTTCGGACTGATGAGTCGTGCAGAAATAATTACAAAAACAATAACTAACTCTTTTATCTGGCCCATCAAGACAAGATTTGACGGGGTTCCTGTTATAGTTCCTATGCCACCAATATTTGCACCGAAAGCAACTGATATCAGCAATCCTTTGGCCATAAGATGTTCATCTTTACTTAAAATTTCTGCTGGATCTCTGAAAATAAATATTAGTATATTATAATTTTTAATTACTTAATTATCACAATGATAGTTTAAAATAAATTATCGTACTGCATAAATTAGTGTCGAAAAATCTTGCGGTGGAGGGCCCTTAGTTTGTAGATTATCCCAAGTGTTTCACTGTCTTTTGAACTCTTGCTCTCGATAGGTGATATACGAAATATGTATATCTTTCTCAACCCAATTTACAAAAATAAACCAAAATGCACCTGGTACTAATGGTACCGAGAGATTTCCTTCGTCCATCGCTGTTTTCGTTATGTTTTTCTTCGGTCAGGGCTTCACCCGCTACAGCATCCTAGAGAACTTAAGGCTATCGAGTGCTTCTTCTCAAATTATGACATTTAAAATTGTTTAGGATAATTAAATCAGAACTGAGTTTGAAATTTTCTATCAAAACTGGCCAAATACATCATTGGTTCATAACACGTGAAAAAATGATATTTTAAAAATATGAAATCTTACACTGAACTCATTTCTACGATTGCTGTTGACAAGCTCGATTATAACAGATTTGGCAATTGGTAACATAAGAGCAGTAGTTGCTGTATTTGATATCCACATGCTACAATTTGTTTTTCTTTTTTCTTAACTAGAAAGTTTGACTATTCAAATTCTGGACAACTTTTCGCTAATATTTCAAATGTGCGGTATCAAAAATTACCTCAAGAACGCAGTAATCAACATGAAACCGAGCATAATCCTGGAAATAAAACTTGGCTAATTTTGTGAAAAGGTTGAAATTTTGCAAGGGGCATGTTGAACTTTTACCACAATAATAACTCGTGAACATGATATGATCAGGCAAAAGAAAAAAGAAGAAATCAAAGAACACGAAAGGAGAAATGCTTGTTTCTTATGTTAAAAACAATCTTACGTCTAAAAATAAGAACTAAATAGTGAGAGTTTTGAATGCAATATGAAATTTTAACCAGCATGGTTGAGGTGGAACTATAGTTAACACGAATAAAGCTACACGATTGTGCAATTCGCACTTCTGAACAGCTACAGCTATCATTAATCCACCAATAAATAAAAAACTTGTATCCTGCAAATTAACAAATTACAAAAAACTTCTCTTCTGTATATTTTTTTTTAAAAGGAAACAACAACTTCTTAAACTTTATGATGGAGATTTTTCAAAAATTTGACAAAATTAAAGAGGAATTTAATTTGTCATGCGAACTTCATGAAATTTCATTATGCTCGTTTGTTCATAAAAGGAAGTAATAATAAAGCTCACAGATAAGTACATTTGAGCAACATCATCTGATTTCATTAAACCCAGCAACGGATAAAGTACCAACGGTAGTAAAGCAGTTACTGCTAACGGTAATACCTCCATAACCCAGTAAATAGCCATTATGCCAACGCAATAGCCACACTTCGCTTCATTCTATAATTATTGATCAGATCAATCATATTAGTTGTATCAGAAATTAAAAATTAATCAGCATCCACCTGTTTCCTAAATATCAGATTCTAGTTCTGATGAGAAGATGGGAATTGATATATGAGAACTTTTTTTGAAAACTGTCAACATTTTGTTTCATATGCATTTTGTGGAATATCTACAACTTCCACACAGTTTCTTTCGATTTCTTTAAGTGATGCAATTTTTCTAACTTTTACAATTTGACCTTCTCATTGACCTAAGAATGGATAATGACAATTTAATGTATGTTACAGAATCTGGAACGAAGACTTTTGCACCTTCATGATGGATGGATACAACACTTGCCACTATAGATTATTTGAAACTTTCATCGTCCCTTATTTTTTTTTTATCTATGAAGTTTTAAAATTTCAAAAAGATAATGTACGAAGTGTATTAGAAACTCATACCTGATTTTGTGGGAACGAAAACAGAATAGGTAACAAAATTATGGGTGTTAATGTAAGTACCAAATAAGTACGCATATTCCATAATATAGATAGTATTGATGTTCTAAAATCTCATTTTTCATAATTAAAGTAAAAAGTTTCGTCATCTTTAGAGATTCTTTTTAATTTTCTAGATAAATTTCAAATTTTGATCCGAAAAATGAAATGGAGTGAAAAAAAAAGTAAAATGGAAAAATTAAACAATTTACGATTCTGGTTGTTGATATCTTATTTGCGATTTTAGCGGTAACATTTTTTTCGTCAGTTTTCGATATATTTTAAAGATACATCAGAATTATTCAAATTTCAGTGATTTGAAATCTTTTTGTGATGAATTTCAATAACGGTATAAGTTGTCAAAGAAACTGATTGTTGAAATTCCTAAAAAGCGAGTGCTGTAGAATCAGAATTTGCTTTTATTATTTCCGATAATTTGATTTCTTTTAAAAATAGTCAAATAGCGGAAACTTCAGATCAAAGGCATTAACCATAAAGACTTGTGACATTGTAGATTTTCGCTTGACAGTGCATAAATTAGAAGAGTCTTGATCTATGATACATGATGTTAATTTAATTTACCGTTGATTATCTCTCTCTTTCTCTTTCTCTATAAGTTGATCAATTAATCTTATCAGTAAATAAGTGGCTATTTTTCAATCATCTTAAGATAAATAATCTCATTCTCGATAATGTTTGGCCGTTATAAATCCTGCGTTACGAAGAAGTATCTATGCAAGTAAATCTAAGCGTAACAAGTGATCATTTTCAGCACACATTACTGCTGCATGCTAATTTATTTGAAAGGAAAAATTCCCTAATACAAAAAAAAAAAAAAAAAAAAAAAAAGCAAGAGAAAAGAACCACTAAATAAGTTTTCAGTGGCGATTTCGGTATTTCAGCGCATGTTACATCGTCGATTTCATTTGAACCTGTCGCAAGTGAGGTGGATGGGAAAAAAAGTAGATATATTTAGATAAAAACATGCGCCTATTCGAATGCAGCGTTGTGTCAAAATTTCAAATCAGTCGGCGGGTTTGAAACCTTATTTCAAAAGGTACAACCTAAATGCATTCAACAAATTCAGTCCGCTCATTTATTTTTACCTATCACGAGTGTGACAGGTAAAAAAAAAAGTTAATATATCCAAATAGAAAAAGCGCCTATTCGAATGCAAAGATGTATCGAAATTCGAAGGTAGTCGGTGAACAGGTTGCAAACTTATGTACCAAATAAGAACTACGGTGACATGACTTTACTTGCTTTTATCTGTTACAGGTGTGACAGAAAACAAAAAAGTAAATTTTGCTTAGATAGAAACACACTCCGATTTCGATGCAGTGTTGTATCAAAATTTGAAAACAGTCATTGAACACATTGTAAAGTTGCGTGCCAAATAACAGCAACAATGACATGATTTCACTTATTTTTACCTGTCATAGATATGACAAGTTAAAAAAAAAAAGTAAATATATCTAAATAGAAAAAAGCGCCTATTCGAATGCAATGTTGGAATAAAATCTGAAAGCAATCGGTGAAGTGATTGCAAAGTTATGTGTCAAACAACAGCAACGATGATTTACATTTTCAATATATAGATTCTTCGTTTTCTTTCAGGGAACATTTTTCAAAATCCCATGTTTTATTTGTAACAATGATGCAAAAATGATAAATATACATGTAGATAAAATTTAAGTTTTTAACAGGATTTCAAAACTGAAGTTTTCGATGTCAAATGATTTCGGAAATGAGACTAAAGGCTGAAATAAATTGAAATAAGATAATTGGAATGAACCGAGATGAAAATTACCAACACCAGGTTGATTTCAACTATTACTGATGATAGTTAAATGTCATGGGAGAACACCGTGCGAAGTCCAAAACTGATTAAGATCAGTTAACTAGTGATAGCCACAACCTAAATAAAGTGGACTTTTATCAAAACCATATTGTCACACAATGTGTTCTTATTTATCAGGTCACTTGTGTCACTTTCAAATTATTTCAAGCCGGTACAAAGCGGCACCTCATCATGAAAGTTGTATAGGCAGATTCATTAAAAAATCAGAAAATAATTAAGAAATTAACGATTAATTAGCTTGGTCATGCACTCAAAGGCAATATAACCATCAGTCGAATTTCAAAAAGGTGTCGGGAACCTGATCATGCGCTTTGCAACCATTTGCCTATTCCATCATTTCATTTTTTTTACTTTTAATTTATGACTAATTACAGTTGAGAAAACTTCATCAGTCACTACCATAGGAGCACAAATTTTTGTCTTGATGCATTCCATTTGCTCTTCTTAGCAATTGATGACAGTAAGGTGTGTCATTTATCTAAACAATTTCATACCGAAGCACTTAAATAATTCACAAAGTTTAGATGTAAACATAGACAGTACTTGTGTGCATCAATGTGTGTCTATAATTTTCCGAAGAAAATGAAATTAGCCTAATAACGAAATAGCAGAATGGCTTAGAATTTTAACGATGTATTTTCTACTGGCGATTCAGATGCAATCGAGCATTAAGATTTCAAAGAGGACTTAAGATATTAAAGTCACTTCAACACTTTTCAGTTTACGTGATGGAATGAATAGAAACTACCAAGCAATAACGATACTGGATAAAATTGCTACTTCTACTCTGAATCAATGTAAATAAAAATGTAAATGCTACTTGTTACTTCTCAATGATCTCCGCAAGTCCTCCATCGATTCTTTTCAAATTTTGACACAACCTTGCATTCGAATAGGCGCGTGCTCTTATGTAACATGCTTATTTTTTTTCATATGTCACGTGCGTGACAACTAAAAGTAAGTGAGGGAGCGGAGTTAATTGACTCTGCCTCTTCTTTTTTCTCTCATCCTCCTTCTTTCTCCCATTTTTCTAACAACAATAATAAGCCTTCCTTTTTTCCTCTCGTTCCCCTTCTTACTCCTATCTCTCTAATAACAATAATAATAATCTGCCTTCCTTTTTTTCTCATTCTCCTTCTTCCTCTCATTCCTTTAATAATAATTAATAATTAATAGTTGATAATTAATGGTTAAATAACAGTAAGTAACAATAAATAATTGTGAACTAAAATAATATTAATAATAATAATAATAATAATAACAAATAATTTAATAAAAATAAAAATAATAATAATAATAATAAATAGCAAAGACGAAGATGGGACAATCCACTGGTTATCTACTTCGATGTCATCTTTCCGCATTTGTATGGTTGCTAATTCACCGCCATCTTCTGCTCATCTTCTGTATAAAGGATATCCATCGTTTCCTGTGTGGGATACTAATGCTCGAGAATATCTCTTAGAGCATTTTCCATCTATGATGCATGGTGAATCTGGATTCAGTTTACCACATTCAGTGTATCATATTTTTCGTCACAACTTCATACAAATCCCTATCAACATCGGAATCAGGTATTTCAGCACATATTACATCGTGAATTTTGTTTGAATCTGTCACAGGTGTGATGAATTGTGCAGTTTAGATCTAAAGACTGATTGCTTCTCACCTGTACAATTATATGTCCAGTGCCCTAGAATCGACAAACCAGACAATCTCTGTATCTACAGAGACTATGGAACAACAAAAAGTATTGTACATTCACAAGCACTGTGAAATTAAACATATTAGATATGGGCGAAATCTGAAAGATGTCAAACAATGCAACTACAGTTATTATAAAACAAGGTGTATTACAGATCTAGCGCTGCGACATAGTTTCAAAGAGATGATGAACATGTTTGCCGCCAAAACACTCCAATTCACAGATAAACGACAAAGATCGATGCAACAACAACAAATGTTCGGAATTTCAGTTCGACAGTTAAAAGCGACATGACAGCAACAACAATCCGACAATTCAGTTGAACAGTATTCTTTATGAACACTATTCTTCAGCGACAGTGGAAAGAATAATTTAGTGATCAGTTTTCCAGAATATTCTCTGATAATTGTTTGTTATGCAGAATCACTCTTTCATCAATCAATAAGACCTTTCTCAACAAGATTCATCTCTGTCATATAATATAAAAAAAACCTCCTCACACTTATTGCTAGCCTAGCTGAATCACAATAGCAAGAATCAATCTCCAGTCCAACCAAATTACAAAGTATCAATTTTTTCCCTAGTGCTAAAAACATGCGCTTTCTCTTTTCGTTTTTTCCACAAAATCAGACTTAACTAGAGCAACGTGTATATATAAAAACATGCGCATATTCGAAGCAACGTTGTGTCAAAATTTCAAAGCAGTAGGTAAGAACTTTCTGATATCTAAGATTTTGAACTAATATAGATAAGGCGCGTGTTTAAGAATTTCCGGAGATTTGAGATTTTGAACGAAAGAAGAAAATTCGGACCGGTCACGTGGAGCGGACCTGATACAGCTAGTAATTTCATATTATTAAAGTATTTTATAAGTAAAATTTAAAAATCGAACGTATTTATTTTTTATTAACACTAGTCCCTTCGTTCTTCGCATTATCATTTTTCAAAAATTAGTTAAAGCAATTTAACTGAATGAGCGAATGGTCTCAAAGTAAATATAATCTGTGAAATTAAATCGAACAACTTGCCTTATGGAGTCTGTAGTTTGCAATATTTCAGGCAGTACAACAATCAGTTGTGGGAGAAAAGCCATAAAATTAGAAATAATCAGCTGTAATGCAATGAGAACAAATGCCCGATAAAGATTGTCTTTTCCTCCATAGAATAATACAGTAGTCATTAGCATATTACTCATAATACCGTGTAGCAAGAAAATGGAAAAAAGCAGAACTGCTATGCATTTTGCAGTTTTATGATGCTCGTCTCTTATGTCTAATACGTTTGCGTATTTTTTTCCAGACAGGTTGAAGGTAATACTAAAAATAATACAATGATATAGAAAGAACGAGCCACCATTCTCTTAATTGGTAAATTTCGTAAACTTTAGTGCGATAAGAGGGAAGAAATTTCAGTGTCTGAAATTCAAGCTGCTAAGAACTGCGAGTTCGAATCCCGAAATAGTGATTGTAGCCGGTAATGAAAATGCATTGACATTTAAAAAGAAATAATAATTAAATCACGAAATGAGATTTCCATTCCTTTTGTAATCATTATAGAAATTACTAGTACTGATATCACTTCTGTCATCATTGCTTTCATTCATTGGATGAAATGTTTAGATCACTCTTTTATGAGTTCATTATGTCAACTTATGAATTGCCTTCAATCTTACATTAAAAAAAAAAAAAGGAAAAAAAAAACGATCATTTAACATTTACGCGAAGATTGACATTTTTAATATTTTTAGTTTTTGATTATTCAACTACAATTTTTATGAGATCACTCTGATATCATTTCATTTTTTCGAGCTTCAGTAAATACTGATTACTAATTTGTGAAGCTTCAGACGTAAGCTTCTGCATTTTGTACTATTCCAAAGTATCAATCGATTCTTGAAAATATGCTAAAGAAATTTAATGCTTGTGGGTATACAACATTTTTTGTTGCTCCATTGCTGTGCATTATATAATGTGTGACAGGTAAAAAAAAAAGTAGAAATATAGGTAGAAACACGCTCCAATTTCCATGCAAAGTTGTATCAAAATTTGAAAGCAATCGGTAAAAAGATTACAAAGTTATGTGCCAAATAACAGCAGCAGTGATTTACATTTTTATTATAGAGATATAGATTATTCGTTGGATGAAATCATCACTATAATTAAAAATCGATAAATCTTTCACTGTCTTGTTATCAAACTTGATTAAAATGAGATTGTAAATCAGAATAGATCTTTTGCAACTGTTGCCTAAGGCTGTTCGCAATCATTCACGAGCAAAGTGTGTTTCCAATAAAATTCATACTTTTTTAAATTTCAATCAAATACATAACACAGAGCGATAGTTCTCTACATTTTGCTTGGTAAACCAATTAACGCTTACAGTACTATTAAACTGACTGACAGAAAACGAAATCTACAAGCGTGATTTTTATCTGAAAAATAAGAAAAAAATATATTAATCTATTTTAACTCGATGAATCGAATTTTATTATTCATGGATCTACTTAAGATTATGAATTTTCATAAAATACTTTATAAGTGAGATTATTGTCAGTTTATCTGCAAATTTCATTGAAGATTTACAAATAAATAGTGACATATGGAAATGATTAATGAATAACAAGGCAATAATTGACTTAAATATCTCAACTGTGTTGATATAGAGAGAGTTGATAAACATATTGTGCTTCAATGAACTTTAAATGATTCTTTCTATTTCTAACTTTGATCTCAATTATCAGTAATCCTTCAAATAGGTACAATTTGTACTTCAGCACCAGTTTTCAAGAATATGATTTGGATGGATGCAAACGCTTAATTATTTTTCGAATTGTAATTTTCAGGTTTGTGCAAATGACAGTTTGTAGGATACAAATGCATAGAATACATGTGATACATGGAACGGTGGTGACACTTTCTGGGTCACGCTGTTGTTAAACTGCAGCTGTTCGCAACTCATAATCAAAGTGCAGTCCGATTTGTTCTATAAAGCTCTCAGAGTTTTAAAAATCAAGAAAATCCATATTTGAAAGAAATTTAAATTGTAAAGTCTTATCAAAAATTGATAAATCGTGAAATTTCTTACATTTGTCATATTCTAATGTTCTCTTGAATTTGCAATAACATGTTAATTAAATTAGCTCGTGTTAATTAGCTCAATCATATAACACTCCCAAGCGCAAAAAAGGCTAATTGAAATGAAATGTAGTAAAATTTGTTATTTAACTTGTAACACTTTTTTTTGCCGAAATAAGTCAAAATTTTTGTTTATGATTTCTATTTAAAATATAATTACCATTCTCGCAATTTTTAAATTTAAAAATCTTCAATGTATGAAAATCTATTAAATTTATGTAACTGAAATCTTAATTCCTCAATAGGCTTTTATGGTTCAACTTGAAGGAAAATTTCATTATTTTATCAATTTGCAGTGGAACTACCAGCTCTAACATCAACCTGAATATATTTTATGGAGTCTAAGTAAGTCGGTATTCAAAGTAGAGTACTAATTGAATTTAATCGAAATAAGGTTATGAAAAAAAGAAACTTGGAAGAAAGTGAAATTCAAGCCAGTCAATTACTATGCGCCATTTCAGAATAAAACTTTTAAAGTTTGCTGACAACTGATGGGAGAAAAAACGGTAAGCATTTTTATAGGTGATCTCTATGGAGTGGTTTTGTGAAACTTTGATTAATTCCATATTTTAATTTAAAATAACTTGTACGCAGAACATTTTCAGTTCATCTGCAGGACGTTTTCTGAGCTTTCTACAAGAGTCTTCAAAGTCTAGACAGCAGGCTGGAAGTCTTCTCCTATTTTCACAGTTTGAAAATTGCTTTTGCATAAAATCCCACTACATAAGATTGCGTCTGAATTATGGAAAACATTGAGTGTTTGGAAAAAGTCTAATAAAATTTAAATAAATCTCACTCTATTGAAAAGCTTCTAAATAGGTCGATTAAATTAACGGATTTAGAAGGATTTTACGGACGGAAAATGAAAATTATTCATACTGAACAATGCGGTGCTTTTTGAACGAAATATTCTAAATGGATGGTAGTTCATGAAAATTACTGTTTAAAAGAAATAGTTTGATTTACGAACGATAAATTTCATATAAGTTCTTTTTTGTTGAAGTATTTTAATAATCAAACATTTGATTAATTTAAACCTGTTCAAGCTTGCGGATAGGGAATCCTCCACATCTCTATTCCTCTCCTTTTCAAAAAAGTTTCAAAGTTTTAATCGTTAGAAATGTTACCGTCAAATTCTTCACAATTCCTGTCCATTTTTGCTTATTTTTTCGTAATGTCATTCCTTTCTGTCGCTACGGATGCTAAAACTACTGTTGCTCTATAATGTGGGAATGTGAAACGTGTTCTAATATCTCTAACTATTTAATTCAACATCAGACTATGATTGGATTCATAGATGGCAATGACGAGAGAAAACGAGTTTAATAAAAAAAAAAAAAGTTAAAATTATCGAAATTTGTGTGAATACTGGTTTAGTATTTTCTTGAATCATTGTATTATTTTGATGATGATGACGCTAATTGAAAAGTTCAATGTCACTGTACGTAAACTCAATTATTTCTAGCGAATCGTTTGAAATTATATTTCTTCCTAAAAATCTTGCGAAGACGTAATTTTTTTAACAACAATAAAATGAATCATATTCATTGGCAATACCGATCATTTATTGTATGATTGTCAATATAATTAATGAATGAATGAATAAAAAAAAGTACGACGTTATTAATCACTTTTCTGTTTATTATCGCAGCAACTGAAAATGCCAATATTTCAAAAGACAACCACTTCAATTTGCAATAATAATTGTTGTAACATTTCCCAATAATCATCAATTTTCCTTAAAATTTCTTTCAATTCTTCAAATTTAACCAGATACAGATGATTGCTTAAACTACCAAGTATTAAGACAAATATTTTTAATAGATATCGTCACCAGTTTTTTTTAGAAAATTCAATCATGCTCAGACCAGATGCGTCATTAATGAATAATTAGATTGGTAGTGATTGTCTTAAATGAAATTTTGAAATCTTCGTATTTATAGAAATAAATTCTAGTTGACTTAATGTGATCCATCCAATATCATCATAAAAATACATATGAACAATAGGTATATACAACTATTATCCAGATTTCTCGTGATATATTTATCCTCTCTTTCTGTTCATCATTTGACAAAATTCTAAAAACAAACTTTATATAATACGATGAAATTTCTGAAAAAAAAAAAAAAGAAGCTCCTGGAAAATTTTAGATTTATTAATGACAAATTAATATTTGGATAAGTTCAGAATCAACGAAGAGATCCTAAATATGTCTAGTTTAAGAAAAAAAAAATAAATCATTACCATTAAAATTAATTTTTCCATCTCTGTTAATATCAATTTGGTTATAAATAGCCTTGATATCACTATCAGTAAGGGTTTGTCCCATACGTTGGAATGCAGTTCGTAACTCGGAGCGAGTGATACATCCATCACCGTCTCCATCTAATTCATCGAAGATAGCTTTCAATGATAATGATAGCGGATTTGCATAAGCTATCGATAAAAATTCTATAATTTTCGAATTGAACTGTTGAATCCATACTTAACTTAGAATATTGATAGAGCAGAATATTCATCAAGAAGCAGATAAAAGAAAATGTAGATTTTAGAGTTTGCAAGAAGAATATTTAATTTCTTATATATAATGGTTCCTTTGAACAGCTGCACACACATTAAACTATATTTAATAGAAAGAATTCTTCTTGATTTGAAAAAAATACCATCAAAATCAATATTGCCATCTTGATCCGTATCCGCAGCACTAAACATTGCATTCAACTCATCATCTGTTGGACATTGCCCCATTTTTACCATCACCGCATTCAGTTCATCTTTTTGTATGTATCCGTCACCATTCAAGTCAAATTCCTTGAAAATTCCTCGCAAATCTTCTTCTTCTAATTCTCTATTGATTGCATTCTAGAAGAACGATTTCCTTCTCGTAAAGTATTAATTTTGCTAACACTATGAATTCATGTTTTCCGAATAATAAACATAAAGAAGGAGGATATCCTGTTCAAATAAAACTGCAATTAACTATTACAAATACTTTTGAAACTGTTATTTAATATTATTTGTAATTGTTTTAATTTTAGCGTTATTAACAAATATTATTTATAGTAATCGTAATTAAACATAGCGACTGCGTAGCAAAATTTGCATTAAAATTCCGAGTTTCTATCCGCCAAACTTAGAAATGTAAGATTAATCGCTCATTTGTAAAGTATTAAAGAATAGTTTTTTTTTTTTTTTTCTGAAATAGATGTTAATCTCAAAATTGCGTCATTATTTTAATTAAGTCAAAAAAAAGAACTAAATTTAGCAATCATCGAACTCTCAACAATATATTACAAAGCATAAATATCAATAATAGTGAAATGAAAATCCATGCAGTAAAACATCCGTAAGTTTCACGCTGATTTTTGCTGTTCATAAAAAAAGATTCTTTCTGCCATCCTTAAACCATTATTTTTTATATTTTTTCTAAACTCTTCTAAGTTTTTTCCTTTCCCGTATTTCTATTATTATTATGCAGGAATTGCTATTATTATTACCATTGTTCATATGAATCGTCTACAACATTTGTATTTGCTTCGGATCAGAGTGTTGCGTATCATCTCGCCCTAAGCCATCTAATGAATAATTCATTCACTACTTTTGATATGTTAGAATTTGGAAAATTTAAATCTGGATTCAATTACTATTTAATTGGAAATATTCATGCGATTAAGTTCTATAATTCTAAACTCCTTAATTAAACTCGAACAACGACAAAAATTTCGCTTCATGTTAAAATTATGCTTCTAATGGGAACTATTCGTTCAATCAAATGGTGTCATTAACCTATGTTATTGCTCAATGACGCTGGTTACTAATATAATAAATGCTATCAAGAAATGCTCACTCAGCAGCGAATAATCAAATAACTTATTTTAAACGCTCCTCCTACTACTAATCAGTTTCTTATTTCTATTAAGAAGTGCGAACATTTTTGACTAACAAAGATCAATGGTTATCACGTATGATTAAACTGATACAGATTCATGACGTTAATCATCAAACTTATTCTCATTAAATAATTTTTCAATTTTTATACAATTCGATTGTCATAGCAAGAATCGAAAATTAACAAATAGCTTGTAGTGGATTTGTTTTACCTTTCATGTAATATGCTATACGTCAACAAAGTTATTGTTACTTCGAATCACAATTAAATGATCGATCCACTTGCTGAATTTTTGATTTTAAGTAGAATAAATAGTAAATAGATTCTACGAGAATCGGAGCATTTGTTGCAAATAAGGTGTTTCAATAAATTGATAAATTATATTAATCGTCGTTGATTGTTCATCAAAATGATTTAATTTCTGTAATTGAAAAAGCCATAAATTTTGAAATGAGTTCGTTGAAGTAAAATAATGATTCACTGAGCAATCAGAATTTGCTTTTTTCAAGCAATTTTTGTTTCTGCATAGCATCAATTTGAAGAAAGATGTCGCAAGAAATAAACAATTCGGTGTGTTTTATCATGCTTAAAGCTAAGAATTTCTTTTATTGCTTGTTTGTTTTTGCTTATTGCAATATTTTAAAACTGGACATAGTTAAGAAATATGGTAAATAAAACAAAAAATCTTCTTTTTTTTCGTTTTTTAAATTTGAAAACTTTACAGGATTTACAGAATGCTATCTCTTAACTAGAATTTTTTTTCCACTATTTTGCATAAATCGTTAAATTTCATTTATTGATGTCAGTCATGCAAGATTTCGTAAAGTAACAGAACCATATCTCTCCTATACATATTTACATATTCATCAGCCGTCTTACTAACCAAGTATTCCTTGCTTTTGCTTAGCAACTCATCTTGCTCGAATTGGACCTTCTTAATTAATCGTTCAAGATTATAACATCAAATTAAATGTAGAATTAAATGAGTTCGACAATTCATCATACGGCAATGAAATAATTATCTAATCGTTCCATGATTTGAATGATCGAAAAGATTTCAAATCATGGAACAGTGAGATAATTATTTTTCGAAATTTTCAAATAAATACCATAGTCCATCTACTAGTTTGAGAAGTCATCATTTAGTTATATAAGATATACAGAGGTCAAAAACGGTCCAGCTACGTATGATTTCTAACTAAACCGTGGTTGCTTTGGTGTTGTTCATTAAAATAAATATGTTGAAAGACAGTTTCAAAATTCACTGCTCATTCGATACTCTTAACGGCAACTATTTGAAAAGCATTATATTGCTGTTAATGAATATCGAAAGCCTAGTTTTATAAAAAGGCATATTTAAATAGAATAGTCTTTTGAGAAAATAAATGCTTTACCCGTTTATTTTCTTGAAAGACTATTTTATCCAATAATTTAAACAATTCTGCCAAAATGCTCCAAGTTTTAGCATTGGTTTTGAAGTGGGTGCTTATGCAGCTGATTACTGCAATTAAATAAGCAACTATTAACATAGCACCAAAATTTGCTATCATTATAAAATCGGTAATGAAAAAAATAAAAAGAAAAAAAAATTGATTCCAATAAGTTTCGAATAATCTCAAGCTGGGATTAAGAATCAAAGAGTGAAAAAACTTCAGCTTAAAAGAAAGAAAATACAGAGAACCGATATGAATTATGATGCATACTCCGTTGGAGAAGCATTTCAAGTATGCAGTTTTGGTGCTTCTTTGTTGCTTTCATATATGCATTTTAACTGCCACCCAGAGTCGATTTTGTGAAGGGAAATCTATTGGTGAACAATAACGAATATTAGATTTCGAACTTCCTGTTTGGACAGAAAAAAAAAAAAGAATTATTATAATTGAAAAGAAAGTACAAACACTAACAGAGAGTTAGTTGATAACGACATCGAAACGCTCAAAAAAAGAATTAATTGCATCGACCTTGTCGAAATTAAAGAATGTCAATGAAGTGATGCAATATTCCAGAAACTAGTTTTTTTGATATCAAAACTTGAAATGATTGTGATAAATAGGATGATACTACTAGAAGCAGTACATGTGGTAACAGAAATATTAAGCGTGATTATGCATAAATGTGACACTCACCTGTTGCGTGTTTCCAGACTCGGAATTTGTGGAACAGCATGAGCCCATACGTGTAGGTTAAGGTAAATCAAATTTGTTGATACCCTTCGTCAAGCAGAGCACGCACGCGAAACACAATACCAGTTGTGTCGATCTGTTTAAGACTATGCATTTGACGATTGTCGACCATCGTAAGTAGCAACTTCCACGCCCACCCAATCTTATTAATGCCTATTACGTATTGCATGCATGCAGCTGCACTAAATATCTAAGCACAGATTTATTTTCATGCCTCACTCTCAGAACTTCATCTCACTATTTATCTCGACAACAGCAAACTTTCCTAAGGATCGCCACAAGACAGGGGCATTCCTTTCAGGCTGGAACTATTTGTGATTCGATCAGCATGTTAAAAGCATTATACACTAATCGAGATGTGTTAATAATTGCATTACTCAGGCAACTTATAAATTGTCCTGTCGCCTATGCAAATGAGTCATTGGTTCAACATATCAAACAAAAAAGTTCGACATTATTACTGTTATCAATCCATTTGAAGTGATAAGAGATTTAAAAATAAGAGAATACTGTAACTTTCAATGGGAATTTCTCTCACAATTTTTCCACGTCCTATTAATTTCCTGCAGTCTTTGCGATTTCCCATTATAATTTAATTAGCGAAATCATCCTAAAAGAAGATAATATCAACATTTTCACTGAAATATTCGTAGATATATTTGTAAACAAATAGAATCATTTTCACAAATATTTTTAGTATTGATATCATATTTGCCAAAATGATAATGCTATATTTTTGTAGAGGCTTGAAATGGTAGAGTGTCAAAGTTATAATAAAAATTTAATTTTTGCTATATTCAGTTATCATCAACAGTATATATTCGATGATGGATTTGTCGGACTAATACAATATCACCGCAAATATGTCAGATATTAAATGATCTTATAATTGCGAAATAATGAAAAATCTGCAATTCAGCTGCTTTTAAAACAATGTCATTTGGATCGTGATGAAAATAAAGAATAAACATACTTAGAATGCATGCAATTTCAGAAGATTTAATGGCAAATATTTATTGATACAATATACGGAAAACGATTCTGATGTAAGTTTTTTGTGAAATTCATGAAATAGATACACCTTGAAAAATTGCTGTGTCTTCGATTTGAATCTACAAATACATTCGAGACTTTTTTACCAACTAAAAAACTACGGTATGTGATTCAGAGAAATGGCAGAAATGATCAGGATTAAAACCAGATGATTGAAACGAAATACGTCAAGAGCAAATTAGTAGTCATGAACCATCCACACAGGATCGATCTTATATCTTACATCTTACATTTCCAAGTCAAGTAAATTGCTACATGGCATTGTGATTAATAGAGAGAGGAAAGTTTGGGGTTTAAAAAAAAAAAAAAAAAATTAATGTAGTTTTGACGTTGCCGGAAAAAGAAAGGAATTGTCATTGCTAGAAACAAATAACAAATGGATTATCTAACAGAGTGTTTTTTGGTACTACAAAGTAAATGAGAAATTTTTCATGTTCTCTTCAAATGTGTGAAAGAATATTTTTGAAACAAAAACAAAAAAGCCTTCAGTCTCTGGTCTGTATCCAAAATGGATATCAAAAGCTAGTTATTGCGATAAGAAAAAAAAATATTATAATAATAATATTATCTTTTCTTTCAAAGTTATATCTTAGAACGCTTTTCTTGTTGAGTAGAAATTAAATGAATTTCATGGGTTGTTTAGATCAACTTCAGGAATCGATAACATGATAGCAACTGACTCGTAATTTCCGCAAAAGATCATTAACTTCCAAATTGTTGAGTTATTTCGACTAGTAGGTCTGTTCTCATTTCTAAACATCGAATTGCATGAAAATTTCAACATTCGCTCTTTTTCTAAAATTTCTTTCTACTGCTTCATCGATTCTTTAAGTTTTGAAATTCGAAGAATTATGTATTTTTTTAGGAACCAGTCTTTCAAAGAATTTGCTTCAGAAGAAATCTATATTTGTGTTCAAATGCATAAAAAGTTTTAGCAGTAACATTTTTGTAATACATTATAATGAATGCTTATTAAAAATTGCAAGACTCTGATTTCTAAGCTTAAATTTTACAATTCCATTTCCTCCCACTTCCTCAATCCAATAAAATAATGATTATTGTTCATTCGATTTCTGAACAAGTGTGATTATATGACGACCATAGCGATCATTCAAGAACTGAAAGCGGTCGATAAAAAAGATAAAAAATGATCATCAAATTATGCAAACTATTCAAACATTAATGAATCTGAATGTTTAAATATGCATGCAGCATATTTTCAAAATTATTTATTGCTGTGGTAAGGATTGCAAAAAGAAAGTCTCTGAAAAAATGGGATATCTTTTTTCTCTGAATGAGGAAATATGCCGAGCAAATTATGAATTCGAGATCAGCTTATAGGACATTTCTATAGTTGACTTCAAGATGAAATCAATAGATAAGGATCGATTTCGATCAGCCACGAAATAATTAGACATGAGGCAATTAGAAGAATTCATATAACATGCTCATGACATGATCTTTCCAGAAAAAAATGAACGGAACTGCAAAAAATGTTACTTCTACTAATTAACATTTTTGCATCACAAAATTTGCCTTGTGCTCTTTTTTTTTTTTTGGATTTTTTAATTATTTTGACTAATTAACAATGACCAATGTTTTTTGCATTGAAGCGAATAATTAAGTTTGGTAACTTAAATGATCTTATGGCTCCGTTCATGCTTAAAGCAAATCTCCTATATTGATTACGAGGTAAGTTGCATATGACTCTTTTTCTTTCAAAATATTTTCATATTATTCGGTCTTCATAATACTAGAATCTAATTATGAACATGTCTCAGAAAAAGTTCTAGTAAACTTGAAACTGTCAAAACCGCATTTTCAAATGCAACTTAAAAGATTAAATAATTTTTTTGAGTATTAAACAGAGAATCGTGCCTTTGAAACTGGCGTGTAATGTAGTTCGTCAGTGCAACTCTTACAAGGAAGGTCGAAATTCAAATCAGAAAATTTTTAATTGGAACTGATAAGGGAAAATGATTGCACTGCTGATAAACTTAGTTCTTTTATGCAAATAATAAGTGTTAATAATTATTCAGTAATTTCAGCTTCGATAAAAATTAGATCATATTATTTTAGTAACAAATTATTTATAAAAAACCTTTTTCTGCAGAAAAGCAATAATTGTTGATGGCAGAAAGAAAATTTTAACTTATTAATATACAAATGACAACATTATAATTATTCAAAAAGTCCAAAAAATTGTCAGTAACTACAAATTCGAAGGAGGTCATTTTTATATTGAAAATACTATCCATTCTTTTGCCCAAGTTAATTTGAAACACATTCACGCTATATATTTCACTTTTTTTCTTAATTTATTAAATGAAAGACTCATTTAAATTTCAACATAATACTACAACAGTGATGAGCAAATAACTGAAATGTCTAATTTTAACTTTACTTTTTACTTTACTTCTGAAATTTACACTTTACTTTACTAAAGAAAAAGGTAAAAAAGAATCGATTAAGCGAGAAAACTCATCATTTTCCATTATAAAATAAGGGAAATTTGATTTCTAATTTTTAAAATATTTTCGGAAATATTTCTTCTTTCTAATTGGTGTTTTAGCATCTTCAGTGATATGAGAGGATTTTTTTTTAGACTGTAAACGAGAAAATGAATCATTGATAAAAGACTGATAACGCGGAACCAAAAATGAATCAGATGTAAGGCTTGAACTGCGATAAAAAAAGAAATTTTATATAAATAAGTGGAAAACATAATGAAATTAATTTCTCAAATATAAAAATAAACCATTAGTTAAAATCAATAACAAGCTAAGTATCATTGACTGGTTGAATTAAAAACAATGACGTTTGCATGTGAATGTCCACCGATTTCACTGACGTTATATGCATTAAAAAAGATTCATCGCAAATAAAAGCTTTCAATGTAAGCAAAAAGTTTTCTTCATACCGGTGGCATTATTTTATTAAAAAAGATTGCTTATGTGATAAAAAAGCAATATTTCATATCAGCACGCAATCAGCATGCAAAACATAACGCGTTAATCTTGCAGTCACCTCGCAGTCTCTTCCCTCCCTTGATGGCAATCTTAACTATCTTTGATAAGAAAATTAAAATTAATATGATTTTCTATCCATTCATATTATTCATTTATCTTTTGAATCAAACGAGATCATTAATTCCATCGTAAGCCTTATGGAAAGTGTTTTCGATTATTTTCCGTTTGTTCATCTGAAGATTTGCTTCAATCACTTCAATCGAGGGCAAAATGATGGAAGACTTACGATAAAACTCGCACTAGAATGTTCGATAGAAATGTGCTGAGTAGGTAAAAATATTATAAATTGGAAATGCTCTTTGGGATATAAGCAACGGTGCATTCAAAAATACCGCTGAAGAGAGTGTAAATAGATGAAAATGTCAAAGAGATTGATTGAATTGAATTTGACATATTCCCTCAATCAGGAAAGTAACAAATCTCATTTTCCTACATCGTCCCTTATCAGCGAATATAATACATTGTATCAGATAGCAAATGGACTTTTTACGCATGCGCAAAATGTAGTTGTATCGAGAAACCCGCTTTATTGAAACAATTTAATAAGAAATTGCTTCCAATCGCTCTCTCGTCTCCAAGAGATGACGATATAATCAAGTTCATCTTTGCTAGCTTGTTATTTCAGTGCAGTAAATTGAATCATTTGAAACATTGCAAATATGAGACATTAATATTCCAACTGCTTGTCCAATGACCGATTAATGATAATAGGTTAAGAAGAGTGGGATGGAAGCAGTTTTTAAGTCTTGAACTTCATGCATTCTCAATTTCAAGGCTTAAAATTCAATCCACTTCATATATATTGAAATAATGATAGCTTCATTATTCTGGTTGAGAGAATTTTATGAATCTGAAAAATCTTGAAAATTCTCGAAACTCAAAGTAATGAAAATGATTTTGAACATCTTTAACAGAATCTATTGATAATATGTGATTTACTATGTGTTTGCATCAGAATTAGAAAATGAGATAATAAACTCTAGTATTTTGAACAAAGTTATTTCTTCATCCTTCTGATTTTCTTTGTTTGAAAAAATGCCAAGTTTTAAAAGACGGCGAAGTATTTTGCTCCATAGCTATTTTATTGAATTATTTCCAAAGAATACTGCTTATTTTGTCTCCATCTTAAGCTATAATTTTTGCTGCAAGTTTGGCTTAGAAGCATTTTAAAGTCATTTGATAAAATTTACACTATATACACCGTATCGTTCACTTCATCGTTTAATTTATCAAAAATTTTCCCGAACTTTACAGAGAAGCATTTTTTGCATTCATTACAGTTTCGATCCAGTTGACCAGAAAGCATCTGATGTCATAAAGCTTTAATTGCAAATTATTTCTCACAGAGAATTTAAACTAAAAAAATTCCGCCAACTTCAAAAAATTCACCACTTGAGTTCGTAACCTATAGGAATGATTTCAGAATTAGTTGATCCAAAAGTTTATTGGCTTTTTCATGTACAGCGACTTCATTATTCGTAATTTTGGATACAAAAAACAACAAAATTAAAAAAAAATTTTTCGCTCATGCAGCTCACATCGAAGTAATTCAGGATTCAACAATCTACCTTTTTGTTAATAATAATGGAAAATAGAATATTTATGCTAAAATTAATGAAGCATGCAGCCAGCTACGATTTTTTTCCCTATTTTTGAAGTACTAGAAGCACTAAAAATGCGAAATTGACAGTAGCATAACCAATATATTTAATGAAATGTCTGTGGAGTTAAACGACAGAATTCGAAGCGTATAAACAACACTAAAATTTTGGCATTTCACGAAACATAAAAAATGGTGGAAATGATTAAAATGGCATAATTTAGGCGATGAAAACGATAAAAAAACTATAGCTGCTTTTCTATCTATGATAATGAATGAGCATGTACAGGGATTTCCTTATCAGCAGAAAATATTGAAAATGAAGAGGTGATTAGACACAATAGAAAAAACTAATCCAATACATTCATATTGTCAAAATAATGTTATAATTTTAGGCCGAAAAATAATTGCAAGGAAATAATATTGGATTACCTATTGCTATGCAGTGCTACAACGATTGACAATTGTCGAAAAAAAAAATTTCTCAGTCTGAAACATACAAAGTTTGAAAAAATTTTAACGCAATTTAACGATCAAATCACACAAATCCACACATACAAAAACTTGAAGCAACAGAGAGATAGAATTCATACATCGGTTTTTTCAACCATACTGCCGTCAACTTTTTATTTGTCACAATTAGATTGATTATTTAGCATGTTTAATAGTAGATAAAATAATATTTATATGAACTTCAAAAAGCACTCGAATAATTGAACTACAAGAAGTGCTTGATGCAATACTATCATGTATGTCCTATTTGCTATCTTCATAATTTCAATTCCTGGTTTATGGCAATTAAAGTATTAAGGATATGGTAAAGTTAAGAACTAAAAATTAAAAAAAAATCTTAATCTAAAGCATTCTTCCCATTTTCCATTGCTTCTTGTACTGATAAAAATCGAATGATGAAAGTCATTTCTTTAATATATTATTCATAAAAATTTGTTGCCTTGCCTTCAAATTTGCACAATAATGTGGCAAAGGCAAAACATTTCTAAACTATAAATTAATCCAAAAGCACAATGATATCAGAAATGACTGATTTTATACTATTCAGCTATTACTATCATTTAAATATTTCATGAATAGTATAGCTTTCTTTGCAACTAATTGTTTAAATGCTTAATCAGAATTAAAGGTAATTAAATTCCAAAATTTTGAAATTTTGCATGTTGATATGGAACTTTGTAATGAAGCAAAACATATTTTCTATCCTTGAAATGTGTAACATGCAGCAGTAGCAGTATCCTTTTTTTAAGCAATGTCCTTTTAATTTTGACGGCAATAAAACCGCGTTAAAATTCTGCTAACTTTCACAACAGTACCACTATCAGTCTATCATTAACTAATGGAATCTGATTCCTGTTTTCCTTATGAATCTTTCGTCCAATAACGCGCGAAACCGGAATATAAGCGGCTGAGTGTATTACTGCTCGGTGAATTTAGTATCGGATAAGCCTGAAAGATGCATACCAAATTACTGACATATTTAATACACTCTAGCCGCCTAATTAGCATATGAATGCTTATCGATTTATTTCTTCTGTATATTAAACAACTTCAGTTGAACCTGAATACTGTAATCAACTTCTATTATACCGCAAACTGCATACTGCAAACCTATACACTGCAATTTACAGATTAACTTACTTGTAATTATTATTTTTCTTTTTTTTTTAAGATTTCACATTCAATTAATCATAATCTTTAGTAGAAGATATAATTTTTGCAATGCATTATCATTGTAGCGAGAGTTAGAAACGCACCTCTAAGTTTAAGTTAGCTTCTTCAGCATGTTACGAATTAAACATAAAAAGATGTTTTTAATACAAAAGGGATTCCTTATCGATGTTATCGTTTTAATTTTCTTTAACTTGGCAAAATGCACCGAAACAACAATAACAAAGTGCATTTTTGAGAATAACTGCAACGAATTCCAGAACATTATAAGCAGATGCAGTCGGCATGATGAGCATTCATTCGGGATACAAATGTAGAAGTGGCATTCGGGAATATGAGCCTATCTAATTGGTATCAATAAATTATCATCTGTACCCTGTTCAAAAATACGGATAGTTATGAGAGTAGACAGAATAGATCCCCGTGCCACCACGGATCGATGAATAAGAATTGTTACGAAGCAGGTCCATCTGCCTACAGGCTTGCTCCAATTTATGCGATAGGGTTTTGTATTTGGCATTCATCTAAAAAAAAGTTACAAGTTCTTCCAGAAAAACGGAGGTTTAATTTTGGGTAATTTTCCAATCACAACTGGTTTATTTAGCCAGGTAACAATGTCACTAATACTTTTCAGGATGAAACAATTTAAAAAGTGATTGCCGATGATTATCTGACTACATCTGACAATCACGACAATAAGAGCTACAGAGCAAAATATGTCAAACTTAAATCTTCTCATGAAGCATGGATGGAGCTCACCCTTTCCCTGGCAAGTCTTTCACGAGATAAACTCCTTTGCAAATCGGCAATCCTGCTCTGAAAACAATATTTCGCATTGAAAATTTGATAGAACAATGCATTATGTCTCAGATAAAGGTTTGATTTTAAATGAACGTGCAGTCAGGTGTTACTAATAAGTTAATTTGTTAGGGTAGAATTTCATGTCTAACACACGCTTGTTAGCAATGGTAACAATGATTATAAGAAACACAGAAACATTGAAACAAATGGAATATCTTTGTATGCCACTGATTTCATAACAATCTTCTATTTTGAAATTTTGTAGAAATGGATACCCCAATCATTCGTCAAAAAATTCTCGCACCTCCATAAAATGATTGGAAGTATAGCAGTGTTCTACATTTGGAAAGAAAGCAAGCTTGAAAACTTTTACAATTAATTTGATTTCATGACCCGAATACAAAGCATTTAATCACGCATTCATTCATCTGACATTGTTAATTGCTACACTAAAATTTAAAAACTAAAATCTACACTAAAATCTAATATTAACAAATACTACCAACAAACACTGCTACACTGAGATTGCAGGATTGATCTATCTACTACTAAATCAGTTTATTCTACGTTAAAATTCTAGTGAAGTCTATTCGCAGATTAGATTTTAATTTAAATGTTCAGAAATTTTAAGAATATTACGCCAAATCATTATCTTTCTTCTAATATTACAACATTTTACAATATGGCAAACGCATCCTTATGGAACTAATTGCCGAAGTTTTTTTTTAAGTTTTAATTCAAAAAATTATAACAAATTTGAATCTTTAAAAAATAAGGAAAGGCCAGGTATCATTCTCTCAATTAGTCTAATTTTTGCATGTAAATAAAGCATTATGCATTACAAGCTCACCTCGTACAAATTATAAGATGGTATCGGATTATGGGTATACTGATTAGTATAAAGATTTGGATGGCGCTGAAACAATAACGGATTGTTGTAAGCTTACAAGCACAACTGTGAAAAATATGGTTTAAATTTGAAAAAAAAAAGAAAAGAAAAGAGATAGTATATGGAATAAAAACTTAAATTTGGCCTGTTGCCACTGCAAATATGTTAAAAGATGTGAAATGAAAACAACGAAAATGTTTGAACTGATTCGCTTCCAAACTTCGTATTGTTTTGAAATTCTCTGATAAACACTTAAATATTTTGTTCAAGAATTTGTTGGAAAATTTTGGCTTATATAGAACTAAAATATATTACATCAAAAGAGAAAGAGTGGAAAGTTGAATCAGATTAAAACTTCTATTGAGATTTTCAGAAATTTTAATTTTTTCAGTCTGAAAAATAATATCGTAAAAAAACGACTATACAAGAAACTCCAAGATAAGATAGAATCGACAGTTACTGCTGATAACTATAATGTGATAAAAATTTTAAACAACAAACTCTGTATCCATTGATGGGAGTATAATCTTGTGGCAAATAAGGTCTTGATGGTGAACGATATTTCATGTAAATACTCGGTAAACCATACTCAGTGTTACGATTCAAATCACGTACATAGCTATCCACACGTGATAAACGTTCCGTATCATAGAACATATCGATATTCGAACGTGAGCTAAAGCAAATAATTCTTATTATTACTTTTTTTTCCAAAATGAATCATTTTTAGTTTAAATTTGTTGACAGTTATTGAAATGGTACTTCTGCCGGTATTTTATTTAGTCGAAGGATTGCGAACCTTGCTCGGCTTAATCCATCAAATGTTGACAAGCGACTTGAGCTCCTTGCAAGCTCATATTGTTTCTGTCCGCTGTATTCCATGAAGGAAATGAATGAACCAGAACGTGATGAAGGATGGTATACAGATGACAATGGTGGTGTCGAATAGTCACGAGTTCGAAATGGTGGTGTCGCATACTTCGACGTATAACTAAATTTCATTGGCAGTAATAATTTTATTTCAACATCACAATCAGACTCTTAAGAAAGTTCTGATTTCTGACATAATTGTATTAATGAATATATGACTACACCAGGAATTTCTTTTAGTAAATGGTGTTATCACTGCACCGTATCCGACATACAATTCCAATAATATCGGAATATGGAATATACTAAATAACAGGACCATTTCAAGCTTCTTAAAATTAATTTTGTGGAAAGTGAATGTACCGGTAGTAATTGTTGGTTGAACGCTTTGAACGAAGTGCATTTCTAAGCTCTCGAGAACGACTACGCGAACGTTCAAGAAGACGATTCGTCGAGTACAAACTGGTGGAAAATGGACCTAAAATTGGGGTAAAATTTGGTTTGGTTCTATTCATACTTGCACAAGTCATGGTCTAAATTCTATTCATACTTGCACAAGTCATGGTTTTTTACATTCATGGTTCTTAATGCATCTAATTAATTTCATTACTTCATTATTTGTTTACCGAAATTGGGCAAATCCTGTAAGATGATCGTCATTGATTAATGTGCGAAAAAAAAAAGAAAAAAAGATTTATTGGTTAGCAAACCGAATATCTTTAGAGATTGTTAGATTATGAGTCAAAGAAGTCGTAAATTATTTGGAAAAATACTATCAAATTCTCACAAAGTCGTAAATTTTAAGCTGTAATATAAAATCTTCCCTGACCGGAGAAAAGACAAAAATACTTTAATTTTTTATTCATGAAATTAATCTAAACATATCTAAACACTATAAATTCAAAAGTAATCATCATTTCCTTAAATATCTATAATTTTCCAAAATTATGACAGTTTCAAATATCAAATTTTGATTGTATGTTATTTGCAAATAAATAGCCTACTAAAGATGAAGAGGAATATTATTAAAAAACAAACCTGAACTGACAATATCATCAAATATCGAAGTATAAGTAGATGGAGGCTTGTAAGTTGAAACGGCAGTGTAATCATTGCGATATTTTTGCGCGTTATTTTGTACCCATGGACTGATTGGAGAATACGTCGTTTTCTCGACTGGGGTATAGGATGAAAATGATAAATTACTTGGCATCCGAGGAGGAGGACCCTTTTGTCGATACATATCCTGATGATTGGATGAGAATTTCAAACGAAAATCCTAACTTATCTTAAGCAAGCTTTTCCGAAATGCACTTAGTAAGCATATAGCAACATTACTCAGCATTTCAATTATTTGCAGAATTTTCATACCTCAAGTCGAATATTATCATAAGTTGAAAAAATTCGATTGATAAAAAAAAAAAAAAGGTCTACTCCATATTTTTAACAACCGACGACAAAAACCAATCATCTTAATTTATAAAGTTTCGTAAAATAGCATTTGTTAATAAGCATAATTATCTAAAATTAAATAAATCACTCGATTTGTTTGAATCAGGTTGAAGCTAAACCAATTCAAATCATTTGAAGATCAATAAAATCATCAAAATTAAATAAAATCATGTGGAATATTAGGATCGATTACATACTTGATCATATGACTTGTAAGTTGCATTTCTCCTCACCGGTGATGGTGATCGCTCCTGACGCTTTCTCACCGGTGATGGCGAATGCCTACCTGGCGGAGATGTGAATTTTCTGGATGGCAAAAATTCTTGCTGCAATTTATGTAAGATTTTTTAAAGTCAATATTAAAGTATACAGGAAAGTGTACACTCTCAGTTTGTACAACATTTCATTGCTCCAATTTTAAAAACTTCAATCGATTTAAAAAGTTATCCACCTTATTTTCTTTATTGATAAAAGTTTACTTCATTAACGGTAGCATATTTCTGATCTTTGTTGGTTACTTCTGCTAAAGGTGTCTTTTTCACTTCATCAACAGCGTCTACTAAGGGAATCTGTAATATATTCTTACATGTGTTATCTGTCAAGTTCAAAGTTTCTTCTGGCAAATTTAGATTTTTTTACACTAAATTTTATTAATCATTAAAAAAATTTGATTCTACCACTTGAATCAAACCTCATTTTTCAATTCTTCAGTTTGTATTTCAACCATAGTTTCAGCTTCTCCCTCTTCAACTTTAGTTTCATCAGCAACCGGTTCAGGCTCTGCGAAGGCTGTTTCAACTTCAGGTTCAACAGTAGCATCATTTGCTTTAATTCTAAAATATATACCGATAAACAAAGTAATGAAATGTTCGCATCATTTAATTAAATTTGCCACTGTCCATTTTCTGTTAACTATAATATAATGATAAGTAGAGTAATAACAGGCCATGCCAACCAGCGGCGCAACATAGCACAGCCAGTTTAATAAAGAAATAAAATAAGCATAAATTAACGACAACATGCGAAGCCTTCAATAAATTGAGCATTGGACCACGAATTTAATATTTTGGACAATTATTTTACATATTAGCCTCCTTCAAAAGTAAACAAGTCATTTTCAAAGGAGCGAAAATTGCTGGAAGAAAATTTGCAAAGTTATTAAAACTTGAAATTCGAAAATTAATTATTCAAAACAAATTGGGAAAGTGAATTAAGCTGGATTTAAGGATTGCATTTTGAAATCTGAAATTCCGGGTTTAAAATAAAAAAAGTCAAGGAATGAAAGATGCAAACTTGGCTTTTCCTGTCACTGATTCATTTGTTTCCTCGAGACTTGCCATTTTTGAAATCTTTCGTGATGGGGCCTTTTCTTCCACTTCTAATGATATCTTTCGAGACGGAGCTTTTTCTTGCACTAAAGATGATTTCCTGGAAGTGACTTTTGTTTCCTCGATAGCTGATGTTTTTCGCGATGGAACTTCGACTTCTGATGTTTTTCTGGATGGTGCTTTTGCTTCTTGTACTGTCGATGTTTTCCTTGATGGCGTTTTCTTTTCTGTAACTTCTGAAGCTTTTCTTAATGGAAGTTCCTCATCTTCAACAACAAACACTGTTCGAAATAAAGCTTTACCTTCCATAGTTGAAACTTTTCTTGAAGGAGCTTCAGAAACTTTTCTTGAAGATACTTCTTCCATTGCTGAAGTTTTACGTGAAGGAATTTTTCCTTCCACAACAGAACTTTTTCTTGATGGTTTCTCTTCATCGAATGCAAATTCCTGTTTTGTAAGTGGCATCGCCAGTTCTGCATCAATTGTTTCTTCGTATTTTGAGTTTGACGAACGAGAACTCAAATAATTCATTTTGTAAACTAAGCAAACAAATTATTAAACTAACGCAATTAGTTTATAAAAAAATATTTCAGAAAGAAGATGAAAACAAAAAACTTTCATGCCATATTCTTATTTAAAATGATATAATTGAAATTGCAAATAAGTAATTCGTGAAATCAAAATTCTATTAAGCATGAAAGATATTGAAAAAGAATGCTAAATATGGGATGGTTGAGCAGAAACGCAAAATTGAAAGATCTATTATGATGAAGTTGACCTACTTGTGTCCATCGCTTCGGCTTGCTTCTGATTTTTCTTCTAATTGTAAAACTGATGTAAAATTGTTTTCTTCTGAAATTTGCATATTTTTATTAAAACATTCATCTTTACCCTACACTGTTTTGGATTATGTACGGCAGAGTGATAGTACTCCGTGTTACTTTCATCCTATTCAGCATTTTCAATTGCAATAAGCTAATGTCGCAAAATCCTGCTATAGGCAAGATATGTTCAGAATTTCGGGATAAAACGACTAGGAATCGAAAATAAGCAGTTTTGAAAATGATTTTATATAATTCATGAGCGAAAAATTAAAAAATCTAACGGTTCAGCAAGGAACATTACAAACTATGCAGATAAATAAAGGAGGAATCATAAATTTCATGATAAGCAAGAGATATTAGGTACCAGGCTATGCTAAATTATTATATAGTTGGAAGTCATTCATAAAATTAGAATTTTGTATTGCAAATAAATTCAACAATGTGATTGAAATGTATTAAGAAAAAACGATGAAGTTATCGAAGATTTATGCAATAGAAATTTTCTAATTTTTGTTATAAAAGAAGAAAGAATGAAACTAATTTTGAATTTGTGCTATGCAGAATTTGATGAAAACTTTTGACTTCAAAATGCAATTTGGATAATGTCAAAACAGGAAGGAAATAAATAATATTGAACAAGTTTAGAAGATATTGGCCCATGTTGACCATTGAAGTTCTAGGAATTGATACCATGGACGGTCCAACTACCGAGTAAATTATATGAGATAATTCAATAGCTGGGATTCTATGGCGTGACGTAGCCAGATGTTCTGTTAAATGACTAAATTTAAAATATATTTCAAAAACATCCAATGCCAACCTTCCTTCTTCTCATCCTCCACAATCATCTCAACTGTTTCGCTAGCCCGAACTTTAGGCTGCTCCTCTTCGTTCGAAGATTCTACATTATCGGCCTCATTTTGTTCGTTATCTACGTCTTCTTCTTTATTTGTCGCTTCTGCATCTTCTTCTGAAAATTCTTCGATAGCGGCTTCCGATTCATTCGCACCCAGGCTCTGCAACTTTATTTTAGATTAATTCCTACTTATTCTTCATTGTTTTCTATTGTTGCAAAGCTTGCTAATGTTTTCATAGCTTTTTACTTCAACAGAGGAAAGCTTGGACATATATCACAACACATGAAAATTATCTTTTTTCTTTTCTTTTCCAATATTCTGTATTTATGAGAAGAAATGTATTTCAGTTAGTTTCATTCAACATTAAGCATTAATCAAGCGTAATGGGCTTATTCAGAAAATACAGTATTAGAGGAAAATTAGTATTTTATGATACAGTTATGTATGAATTAAACTTCTTAATAAAGAAATTATTTTGTGAAACAAAGAGGCTTGATAGTTGAGGTATAAAAGCTCCGGATATAGAGAAGTTTCTGGAATCTTGATTCAGAATTACTCAAGATTCAGTAATTTATGATAAAAGCCAAATTGCTAAAATGTCGCGAAGCATTAAGTTAGGTGTCAGAAGCGCTTCACTTCGCACAATTATGAATTCTGTACAGTAGTGATACCTGCTCAACGACAATCTCTTGCATGAAGTCAGTAATCTCAACAGGTTCTGCAGATATCAGTTCGTCCTGAGTCTGTTCCACTTCTGGTTGGGTTTCTTCCACCAGTTCTTGATTTTCTTGTTCCTCAGATTTTGCTTCAAGAGCATCAAGCTTCTGTTCTGATGGTACCTCTTTAGTCTCGTCATCTTTCTGAAGTGATTCAACACTAACAGCTGTTACTTCTTCTGCCGGTGGCGCTTCGTCCTCTAGTACAGTTTCAATTTCTTTAAATCCGTTAGATGTTTCAACTTCAACATCCACAGCTGTTTTTTCTTCCTCTAATAATGCTTCTGCTTTCGTAGTCGATTTAACCTCTACATTGTCAATTTCTGGTTCGACCGGTGGTTCGGCTTCTTGTTCTGCAAGTGCCGATGTTTCTATGGCTTGCTGAAAACAATGCCATGCAGTTCGTAATGCAACGTGCACTTCATTTTAAATTTGCAGTTGCATTTTCAAATATCGCTTGAGTCCTTATTGTTTGATTGGCACTTCAAAAAAAGATCAAAGATTTCCATTATAGAATCTTTCAGGATTCAAACTCTGTCATTGAATCTTTGTTGAAAAAAGCGAAATGACGCCAAATATTTTAACCATTAACGTATTTTTACGACATATCTTCTCCGTATCATCAATAAATGAACCGAAATTCAATTTCAATTTGAAATATTTCACTATTTTTTTAAAAGAGAAACTACCACCTTCCCTGAACGAACGACCAATCAGAAAACAGTTATGTAAAATAGGGAAGGAATGGAAGAGAAGAAGCCAATAATTATTTTTGATAAAAACAAATTCTTATTTCTTCTGGCAGTTTTTCCTTTACCTCACATTAAATTTTTTAGATGAAATCAAGAAACCTCTAGGGCATTCTTCAGAGTTATCAGTTATCAGTGCTGTCTTGTAATTTTTTATTTAGCTATGTATGCACAGTGATAGACAAATATTTTCAGAATGTTTCCATCTCTATTCTCAATGTCATTGAAATATTATTCTTGACTATCCAATGATGAGCAAGTTTTTGACCGCAGAACCTACTACTTTCATGAATCACGCTTTTTCTCGAAAAAAAAAGATAAATAGGTAAAAAAAGTGTCGATGGAGAGAAAATAATTGTTATGTAGAAAAAAGATAAAAAAAAAGCGAAGATAGACATCGATATTTTTTGTAGAAGTTTATATTAAAAATGAGTAATAAGATAAAATATCAATTATCCCGATTTTTTTGTTACTTTTTTTCAGATCAGTTGGATGGCATTCGTAATAAATAGTTCTGCAAAAATACCGCATCTACTAAGCCATTTCGCAAAAAAGTAATATCAGAAACCACAGGAGCGAGAGTTGTGTAATTTCCAGACTGCTCTGTAAACTGTTATCAGATGCAGTTGTTGGAAATGAATTTTGAAAATTTGAATGGCATCGATTTGCAAGTCTCTCATCATTATCTGTACAGGATGAGATAGATAAGTTCATTTAAGAGATCTTATTTATGAATAGCATGAACAAGGACAATATTAAATATTGATTGAATATTGTCTGTTTGAGTGATATAGACATGAAAATGCTACCCTGGTGATTCTGATCATTGAGAAATCATAAGTTATGACGGAAGACCATGATACTAATACATCTTTTTGATTAATGAAGTTTGGGAAATTAGAGAAAAAAAGGATGATGATACAGAAGATTAACTGGAAATAATAAAAAAAAATTGAACCTCGTCACTATTTGGAAGTTCTTCAATACTATCCATCGAAGTAGCCATCACATCTGCATTATCCGTACCGGTGATATCAGGTACCTGCAATAACATGAAATACAGATTAAAATGATCGTTGAAATATTTGACAAGTAAGAAAGAGAATAATTGTAACCATGGATGGAATGACAGAATTCAATTTATTGTTTCCTTCCTTCACAATCCCAAATTTAGAATCAGTTCTCAGTACTTTACCAAAAAATTTCAATTCTTACTTTTTATAATGAAATAGAAATGTAATTGATTTTACATTGAGCATTATTTGAACAATTATTTGTTATATAGAATGATGTTCTTAATAACCATCAACTTATGAGTTATTAAAATTTTTGAACAAAAATTGCACACTTGAAGCACATACTTTAAAAAATACTTGTTTGGAATCTTCTCTACTTATGAATTTACATAATTTGCAATGCTATGGATTATTTGCAAAGATCAAATCTAAAGTTGCAACTTCGATTTATTGGCGCAAAACAACTGACATGCAATTCGTTGTCTGCAATACATTTGTATTACAAAATATGAGAAAACAAAACAATAGTTGCTATTCACTTATGCTTCATCCAGAATGATTGATGGAAAAGTTGGGAGAAATTTATCAGTCCAGTAAAACAAACTTTTTGGCAAAAATAACACTGAATGGGGTGACATTTCGGAAAAAACACGTCAGTTGTTTATCACATATTATGCATCATATCGACAGATCTCAGATATCAACATATCTACACTTCTTGATGTAATTCAATTTTTTATAATAGCAATTTCGAGATTGCCAGTTTGGAAATATCGTTCAGAGGAAAGAGATTCTCGATCAATGATTAGCAAAGCATAAAAAGCTTCAAACGTGATGATTCTTAATGAAGGAACCATAGATTGTTTACCGATTAAAACAATTGAAGAAATAATTTTTAGAAAAAAGCAATAATTAACTTTTAATTTTTAAGAAAATCTATTTACAATCCTTTTAAAATTTCTTATATAATATGTTTTATTTATTTATGCATATTCTGGATTATTCCAGTGGTTATTCTAAAATGCAAAAATGAGTAAGAGAATGGGAATTGAGCAATGAAAATATTGATGTAGTAATAAGAGTTGATAAAGAAAAAAAAAATTGATGTTAATACTGTGTATGCTGAGACAGTAATGGACAACAATATATCTTAGTCTTATAAACTTATATGCAACTTGTGATAAATAGATGTCGCGTGGATTAGTGGAATGATAAAACAAAATATAAAAAGAGCATTTTGATAAGATCAAGACCAGTACCACTAATTTAAAGGTACAAGTGAGCAAACTGATAGCAAAAACTAGTTCGTTTGAAAAAAATTAGCATTTGATGATGCAAAAAATTATTGGGAAGAAAAAAATTTGCTTAACAAAAGTCGGAAATGAAAAAGGTGTCGTATAAGTTTTAAAATATATATATATATATATACAAACAAATTTATTTGATTTTTTTTTTGCTTGGATTTTACCCAACCTTCATAATTATAATACCACCCCCAAAAGCACTATATTAGTGCTTTTGGGGGTGGTTTTCAATAAGATTTTGAAAGATTGAAAGTATCAGGTCGCGCGAATTGAACTTTAAAACTACGACATGTTCGTGTATGTTGAAAATACGATATGAACTGCTTCATTTCCAACATACACATTTAGAGAATGAAGAATATGCATAAAATATGAAAAATAAATTGCACATTTACTTGAACTGAAGACTGCACCACTGAAAAACTCCAACGTCTTTCAAATTTCTCTTTTCATTTTCTTTCAATATTGGGGATTAAATAATATCAGATTCTGCTAAGATAAGATAATAATTTGAAATCTCATTTTAAATTTTTGTTTTTATTTCTTGCAAACAATAACCACAATGAATCATCATCTATCCTCAGATCTTTCATGTCTACTACTAATTATTTTTTGGCTTTCTTGTTATAAATTTATTTGGTGCTTGTTTTTAAAGATTGTAATGAAGATAATAAATGAGAGTAATAAGTAGACGCAAAATCCAGTTGTCATAAGACAGATGCCGTAGAAAACACTGGGGAAGTATTTAAAAATGATTTAAAATAAAAATTAACTAATGATCGTTCGTAGCTCATATCAACTTTTTTTTTTGAGTGCCGGATAGAGAAAAGCTATTGAATAAATATAAGTAATACCTGATCCTCAGTCCTATCCTCAACTACTTGCTCTTCCACTGCTTCTTCTCCCATTGCCTGCGTTAACTTTTCTTCCTCAGTTTCTGCTTCATCTAAAATAAATTAGAAAATTGAAATTTCAAAAGAAGTTTCAAGAAGCCAAAATGATCTTAATAACTAGAAAAACTATCTTAAATGAAATGAACTTAAAAGTTAGTTCAATCGCAACACATCAGGCCAGAATCATAAACTATTCTTTTGGGTCATTTCTTACCAAAAAATCGAAAAATTATAGCACAAATTTGATACTAATAGTTAATTGAGTTGGATTTTGCAGTTTTTCATTTCTCATCATATTTTTATTTCAAATATCAGTACTACTCGGAATGAAATTACAAACTGAGAAAGAAAAATTTTCAATGAATAATCATTAGATGGTATGATATCCATACCAATTTCTTTAGGTTCATCTTCAGCTTCGATCCTTTCTACAGCTTGCTCCATTGCTTTAACAACGCTTATTTCATTATTTTCTTCCGGTTGTCCTTCCATCTCATCTATCTAAATTAATTTTTAAACTCGAGTTAATTGTTCTTTTTTTCCTGCAAAATCCTTTATCACTGCAGCATTTCCTTCGAATTTTTGCATTTCTATGAAGTTTAACATTCGGATTACTTTATGATAAAAGCGAAATTATTGGTAGAATTTTTGATTCCAGAATCAGAAACCAACTAAGTTTTCACAATGCAACTTGACCTCTTTAATTGTCATTTATTTATTTTAAACATCTCTTCATCAAACAAAACACTTATACATTAATTAGCTCAGCGTTCTTCGGTTCATCTACTTCATTAACGATGGTATCAGTAGCAACCTGAGAATTTCCAGCAGACTCTAGTTCATCATCGAGAGCGGTATCGTCTTCCTTAACTTTAATTTGGATTTCTTTCGTTTCTATATCATCTATCCTATAACTATGTCAATGTATGGTTTATAGTTGCAATAACAATTCCACCCTCATTAAGCATTTTAAATAAGCAGTTATTTCAATGAACAAAGAGAGTTCATGTGATTGTTCTTTTGAATCGAAATATTAGAAAGATTTAATTGACGAATCTGAAAATGCTGATATGCATATTCATTCCTCATAATATTCAAAGCATTAAAAAAGTACGGTGAGAATGATTTACAAATTAACTCACTCGATTGTTCCTCCAATTTCTACTTCCGCCATTCCTGGAGCAAATCAGTAATATTTGAAATCTTCAGATAGCGACAACTACTTTGTGTCGTTTTTTTTCTATATTCCTAACGAGCAATTATGAAGTCTCTTCTTTCTGCAATTATATCTTTTCTCTTTTTTTGCAACTTTCTCTAATATCAAAAATGTTTCATAGAATCAAAACAATATGGTATCTATATAACATTCACTTGAGATAAATAATCTGCATTTAAAGTGACAAAGATGAAGAAAGCATATTGTAGTTTAATTGTAAGAAAGATCTTTTTCAACAAAAAATCCAATGTTCAATTTTCAGCTCGCTACAGCTCATCAAGCTTCACTTGATGGAATGAATGCTTTCTTCGCGACAAACAAAAAATTTTCTCCAGTGAGTGGAAAAATCAATATATTGCAAAGATTCGATCCGAATATCACAAATAATGGATCATCCCAATCAAAGCAATGAGATTATGCTTCAATTCAACGAAATATTCAAAATATAATGCACGGAAAGATTTCCTTCTTTGAAATGATAAAAACGAGCGCAAAAACTCACTTTTGCTGTTTTCTATTTTTTTTTTTTTTTTTTTTTTTTTTTTTTTTTAAACGTTCTTTTGAAAGAAAACTGAGCGATCCAAATTTTGGACTTGCAAATTTAGACCAGTTAATAGCAATATTTTTTAATCATAAAAAATGCAACGCCTCGAAACGAGTGATAAAATGCGTTTCCCTGTACTAAAAAGATAATATTTTGGATAAGGATATCAAGAATGTTTGAAACTTTTGATGCATCAAATACTTTATTTTTTTTAAGTATAACTAAATCTCTACTCGTTTCAGAATTCTAAGTGGAATTGATTGAATTTTTTAGTAAAGATAATTAAGATAAGTTAGCAAAGTTATTGCTGAAGATAGTAGCAGGAATGAGTGTTATAAGTTTCGCATTTTCTACATCTGTAATGGAATAAGTTCTTGTAATTTCAATAACTGAGTTATTGGTAATAGTTTTACATCTATTTATGACAAAATGTTCATAACTAACTTTTCAGATGGAAATCTTAAAAATGCAGTAACAAGAGAATATGATATGAAACAGTAACAATGGTAGTCCATTAAGATTCGTTCATCATTCTGCATATTTCACATTCAGAATGAACAAAAATTGATTTGAAGTGAAGAGATAGCAATTATATTTGTGTTCGAAAAAGAACACTTCAAAAAACAAATCCTTCTGCAATCGTTAATCAAAATTCGTAGTATTCGAGAAATTTTTTTTCTAAACGGATTCATGAACGCCATAATATGAATGCGAGGCACACAAAATTCCTCCAAATTTTTCAAAATTTTTTTATTGTTAGCTTAAGATTCATGAATTGCGCATAAATTTTTCACGAATCGCAAAATTAGTAATTATAATATCTTGAAGTTTGAAATTTGGTAAAAAGAGCAAGCAATTTCAACCAAAAATTTCGAACAATTAATGGAATCGAATATTGTTTTGTCGAACTAAATACCAATATAATAAAAAATAATATTGCTTTAAGAGATAAACTTTATATCATTTTAATATGCATGTCCCATTCCATATTTTTGTAATATCACTAACGAAATAACTAGCAGTCATTCCTTTAATCCTTTTTTGTTCTTTTAATATTCCGTCCTATTTATCTTTCGATTCCTGGAATTTCTGAATAAGTGAAAGGATGATGAAAAACGAGCTTCCTGAAGTTCAAATTTTATCTCAAATTAACCTTATATTTGGTCTATGGTGTTGTACTTCGCGAAGAGAACATCAAAGTTGAAAATAGAGTATGTTGTTAGTTTAAAAATCAAGCTCTAATAAGATTCGTTGTTCCTGATTTTTTTAGTCTCATCTAAGAAATCTCTCATCATTTATAATCAATTAGTTTGACTTTCAAAAATCATAGAACCTGAGCTTGGTCGGTTTTTCTATAAATTTTGTTGCTTTCAAAATCGTCATCTCTAGTCTATCAGAAATTTTGAAGCGTTCGAAATAAACAACGTCAAAGATGGCCAGTAGATTCTATATTAAACACGCGAGATTTATAGGAAATTTCTGATCGCTCATGTTGCTTACATACGAGCTAATAAGACAGACATTACGGAAACAACGAAAATGATAGAAATGCAACTGATTTGAATTGTTGGCGATCAAAAAAAGCTTCGAATGAAGAATTGGAAAACGATGTGTGAAGAGAGAAGTGAGTATACCCAAACACTGATGAACGTTGAATATGCGCCACGGATGTGTTTACTTCACTCCGGATGAAGTTCTTTTTTAAATTATTTCAAAAACAACGCTAAATCTCTGTTAGCAGTAGTTTACTAGTTAGCAGAGCAACTCAAACGATGCACAAGCAATTTGATTTGAAATGATGGCTATTGTGTCTATTTCAAACCCACAAAAATTTTTATTGCCTGCCAAGTTTCCTTTCCATCACTTCCTGCCTCTTCATTTATCATTATTGCCATCGTCCTGATCCTTGAAATTCACTCATTTGAAACGAGCATATTTCGCTGTTTTTATTAGTTATACGCCGAAAAAAATATACAATTTGCATGTACATGCCTGGAAATCATTCTCCATCTTATCACCCTTGATGCTGAATTAAAAAAAAAAAGACTAATCGAATTGTATTAAAACAATTCGCATTTCACTGGTTGAAGATATGAAGTATATCTATTTCTATATCTGTTTCCGCTTCTCATTTCTTGCCTTCCTTCCATGTATAAAATGAATGTCAAAATTCTCGAATCCATCAGCATTCTTCACAACAAATAAAGGGTAAACTGGATTATTTATAGGATTCTTATAAAAATGGGGAAAATCTCACAAGCAACCTTCAATACTGAAATTCTCTTAGCTAACGATTATCAGTGATTCGCAAATTCATGATGTGTCCCTCATTGAGAGACACTCCGTCTTTCATTTTCAGAAATGATAAGTAGTACTGATAGTTTGTTTGAAGCTATCAACAATTTAACTTTTGGATGGATTAAGTAGATAAGCGAGATTCAGAATTATCTAAAAATGGTTGAAATTTGCTAAATTTTGATATATTGCAAAATTTTGATATATTGCATAATTTTGGATCATTTTTCGAACTTAAAAATAGTAATAAAAGGAAGCAAAAAAATTCAAATTTGAGTCAACATTAAGTTTAATTAATTTAATGAGAGAGTAATGTTTGAGATAATTAGTCTACGATTCAGTGATGATGAAATTAAAGGATAAATTGATAGAAAAAGTCTGAAGTAAAGGACGATCCTAGGAATTGATGGATTGACAATATGCCAGCGAGTGTTGGTTGAGGATTGAAAGAACAGTATCGTCGAATATTAACATGCGATATATTATTGCTTTAACAACATGACATTGAGAGGTATACATCACCGTCGAGTCCGCCTGTTGCATTGTTGGAAAATATTTTTAGCTTATTTATTTCATTGTGCCGTGCTTTCCCGTTCACACACACACACACACACACACACACACACACACACACACACACACACACACACACACATACACAAACATACACACACACATACACATACACACATATATACATGCATGCATGCATACACACAACACACATGCAAACAAATCCCTTTTTTTTTTTTAACTTTCGAATAGATTTGTGACAAACTTATTTGGCAAAAAGCGAATCTGTCAAATTAGCAATCAGTTAGAAAATATGGCAATAAATATGTAACTTGACATTGATCTTCTGTTCATTATAAGAAAAATCTTAGAATCATTGATTTGTTTGTTGAAAACTGAGAATATTTTTCAAAATCGCTATTTTTGCAAAATATTCGGAACGAATGAAAATAAAAAAAGATAAAGATAATCTAGAATGAATTCTTTTTAGCTAAGAATGATTGAAAGACAAGGATATAGAATATACTTTGCAGTTCCTCAAACAGCTATATCAAATATCATCTGATAAAATAAACTTTTAAGATGCTCACATTTCAATAAGCTATAACAATATACTAACAATCAAAGCATGCAATTAAACGATTTTATCAAAGAAATGGATCTAAAGATAATTCAAATAAGTTCATTCATTTTACAAATCTTCAAGATTCCTGACTCATTTATTTTGTTTTAATTGATGCATAGGAAACATACTGATATGGTCTATTCTAAATCAAATTAGATAATGATTTCAAATTTGAAATTCAAAATGTTGAAACTTTTATTTAAACGTTTTAAATTTTAAAACAGAACAGCAAGAAAGAAACAATTTTACAAGAAGCAACGAGAGCAACAACCACTTTATATCCTCAGCGTGTAATAAACGATCAAGATGGATTATAATTGATCAAGGAAAAAAACTTGAACCAATAAGATTATTTTTTTCCCAACCTATAAGAATAATGAACCTTCGCACTTTTCGAAAGATTAATATATGTAAATATAATTGCTGAAAAGGCAACTACGATGTGCAGATAGAAATTGACCAGAATTAAATGTTCGTCAAAAAAGAAACTTCTAGCAAAATATCATCTTGCTTGTTAGTTAAGTACGATGAATATTATTTAGTAAATAAACCGATTAGCTCTCGCAACAAAACATACATTGTTTTCAGCTTATCAGAGTGAAATTCAGCAACATCCTGCTCGCTAGTTCACTTGCATTTCCTCTCATCCAAAGTATGGTGTTGATAATTTTAGTGGGTGTATCAGCGAACAGGTGCCTAATAACACTTCCAACATTTTTCCCTGCGATTTTATGTAGAAAACAGCATGCAGCATAAAAAGAAAAGAAAAAAAAGAAACTTATCCATTGCGTTCAACATTTCTTTTCAATGTTAATTATGTGTGGTCGTTAGTAATAAATATATCATCAAATTTATATTCCTGCCTTCTTCATCCATCTGTCGAAATTCTTTAATGATATGTATAATATGCATTTACATATCTTATACACAAACATGCAAATAATTTTATACTAATATTGCTTAGATTTTATTTTTCATTTTTCTTTCAGCATGTTACCTGAAAATCAAGTTTGTCCTGAAATGATTTTTTTCTAATTGCACTTCGTTTTCTTTTCCTTTTTTTTTTTTTTTTTGACGCCTGGTGAAATGAAGGAAGCTAAGATTGGAACAAATTCAGAATGCACTTGGCTCAGTTTTAAATTTCATCTCTTGCATTAGGAACAGAACTGGTATTACGAGAATCATTCAAATTTCTATTAAATAAAAGTTACTAGCAAAATCAAACCTTCAAGTCGTAGAATCATACAGTATTCAACTCCCTACTATTAATAGTATGATTCATTTTAGACGAAATACACGGTTCATTATAAAAAATTTTGGAAATTATTAAACTGATTCCTTATGGATTCTTTTCTGCTTTTTCCTCTGAACTTCATTGACTTATCGTTTTAGGAAGATACTGTCTTCGGAGAATGATCGGAAGAAAATGAAGTAAGATATCGTTTTGTTTGTTACAAAAAGGCATCTTCGCTACTTCAAACAATCTATAAAGGACGAAAAAGTGAAGGAGACGAATTGATCTCCTGCGTGAAACATTCGCCCGATTCAAACTACCAGTTTTTCTTCCGGGTTAAGGAAATTCCATTCATAACAGGAATGCTTCCCAAGTTTCCTCCACTTATTTTAATCTGGCACTGAATTGAGACCAGCCCGTCCAATCATGCTGAAAATGCTTCCCAAATATTTTCAAAGTGTGCCAATCATAGTTTTGTATTGTGCTGTACATTGTGTTAAACTGATTATGATAAAGGAAAAAGTTGAAGATTGAAGCGAATTGAAGGGGCGACATTGGGCGAATTAGAATGTCTCGGTTTTTCGGATTCCCTGTTTGGAAGAGTTTGTACTGCCTGTTTGGGTAGTCGAAAATATATGACAGAATTTTCTCGGTTCATTAGAAGCTTTCGACTTGCTTTAATACCATCCAAGCAGTAGCTAACTTCTGCCTCATGATGGAAAAGATGTTGATTGAGTTAAGAAATATTCAGAACCATTTGAATTTACGGTGGAGAATGTATCACTTGAAGCATTGGTAATTACTGCTAGAAATTAATGTGTAATAACATTGAATTGAATGAGAAGATCAGTTTTGATGTATGGGATGAGCATGAAAAGATGGTGTAGAATGCGGTGGGATGTAACCCAGGAAGCGATGATTCTGGTCATTCAAACTAAGCGGCTCGACCAACGGTAGTTCAAGTGAAAAATGAATTAAATAAAATATTTCACGAGCAGCATGTCAAAATTGTATACAGAAATTTGCATGTGATTCTGTGAGCTACAGCCAGATACATAAATGACTGCAAATCTCGATCATTCTGATTTGGAATAACCTTTATTCCTAAAATGGAAAATTCAATTTAATTCTTTTAAAATACATCTGTGGCGAGCATTATGTTCTTCAATTTGATGATGAAAAAAATGTGATAGAACGAAATTATTAACGGCTGTCTATTTATAACACCGAAGTTACAGTATTCTGAAATATTTTGTAAGATTCATGTATTTGATGTTCTTGAGGTATCAGTAAAATAATTTGATACACAATGAACTCATTACTACTACTACTTACTGTCTTTTTGATATTTTACTCAGGAATGAGTCTTAAGATAGGCAAGTTTTTTTGAAATCATGCCGCTTTAAAGAGAGTAAATTTGGGTTGTAATTTTTCGGCTCTTTGCGAATGTTTGGTCTTTTGAAAAAAAGAATTTTAGTATGCATGGATAGTATCATTCCAATTGAATTTATTTAAATTTCTTGGACTTGTTTTTCTATCTTTTTTTTTAGCGATTATCGGTGGAGGCATTGGTGGTGCATCTTCCGCATATTTCTTGCGAACACTTGCACCATCAGAAATCGAGACTGAAATTCATTTATTTAATCATGGCAATACTGGAGGTATTCTGTTTTTTACTGCATTCTTTGTTTGATGAATCAAATATTATGCTTATTTTCCAAAACACAAAGCGTTGACAATATTTTAAGTAATTGATACATTATGCTGAGTCATATCATTGTTATAAGCCATGAATTTGCTTACAAACCTTCTGATGCGTCATCATCACGCATGATTCTTCTGCGCTTGATTGTTCAGTCAAGTCCGCTGCATATCCGAAATAATTGGATTATTGCGATTAAAAGTTGCAAGTTGAGATGTTTGAGCTGATCAAAAAATTTTTTTGCTCATTCTGCTGCTGTTTCCGTGCGGTTTTATAATGTATTGGAACATGTTTAGGACGAGTAACAACTGTTCAGATGCCGTACAATGGCAAAATGCGCATGTTCGAGGCCGGTGGCAGTATTTTACACCCTGCTAATCTTTATTTTAAGACCTGGATGGAAAAGTTTGGTAGATCTTTTTAAATTTTAGACTTTTCAGAATACTAAGCGACAAAGTTTTCGTCGTAAAATTTATTCCACTGGAGTATTTCAAGGTATCAGCAGTACTTCCTTTTCCATTTTATGGTACAATGTAAAAATTTGTCCAATAATTTCTTTAAAGAGGTTGAATTATATTTCTAAAAATATATCAGTATAGTGTCGGGGTCATTATTTTTTTCTGATCACATGAGTATAGAATTACTAAAAGTCACTTCAGTTGAAACTTTATTTTATAATAGGATTACATAAGAGGAATATGCCTCACGAAGAGAATATTATGGGCATATGGAATGGTCAGGAATTTGTGCACCTAAAAAGTCCATATTATCTCGTCACGTTATACCGGGTGCTAAAAAGATATGGTTTTGATCTATTGAAAAATTATTTTGAAATCAGGAACCTTTTGTCCGATTTCGAGAACATTTACGCTCTGCTAGAGTAAATTTCTATCTCTTTCAAAAAATGTTTTTCAAATCCAGTGAATTATTTTTATTTGTATTGATGCTGAAAACGAGTGATAATATGCATTACTTTATTGTTTTTTAAAATAGATTCACATTACTAAACATTACCACTCGATTTACTTCACTTTTTGATCAGGCCATTGATAAATATTTTGATTTCTTAGCCAAGGCAGATCATTCGATACTATAGATGCAATGGTATTGGCAATGTCACCCCATCTTGCAAAATTGGTAAATAAGACAATGAAAGAGCACCTTACTAAGAATGGATATCATGATCCATTCATCGCAGAATTCACTAATGCAGTACTTAATTGTAATTATGGGCAATTCGTTGAGGTTCAACTTTCAAATTTCTATTAGTTTAAGTTTTATGATAAAATCATTAGTGTCTTCTTCTTCCCAGTTCCCTTCATTGCATATTCTACTAATATGACGGTACATGATTATAAACGAATTTCTATATGCTCTTCATCGGTTACAGGAAATAAGAGCTTTTGCGGGCTCTGTGGGACTAGCTGGGTCGGCATCTGATCTTTATTCGGTTAATGGATCAAATAAACTCGTTGTTGAGAAACTGATCGATTATTCGAAAGTTAAATTGATTGAGTTGGTAATATTTGAATTCCAAGTAAACAACTTCATTTCTCCACTTGGAACTATGAGCAGAATCGAGAAATTCTGACCTGTCACAGTTAATGAACAAAGAAGGATGTTTTTTCAGTAGCTCTGTCTGCTTAGATGTTAGTTCTGATATTTCAGTGCGGAAGTGGTCACTGTTTCCAGACATAACAATCGCTTTATATTATATGGAAGTGATGGCCAGAAACTTGGTGCTAATTATGATTATGTAATTGCCGCCGTGCCCTTACATCAAAAACAACGAATTCAAATAAAAGGTTATCATGCTTCTGTTTTTGCACGAATGGAATAAACATTCCATCACTTCCATCTGTCTCATGTCCGATTATCTTTTTAAACGGATCGAATTTTGTGTTAAAAAGCTGGATTATTCAGGTATTACTGCTTTTTTAAGTCTGTTTCCAAGTAATTTTGATTAATGATGTTCTGCAGCATTTGAAGTTCTTCGTTTAGGTGTAGATTGCGAGGGCCAGCGTGGCAAATTCAAACAAATTATTGCAACGATTTTGGAGGTTTTGGATCATTCCCATTTCATTATTATATTTCTGCAGAATTCCTACAGTCAACATATCGAAATTGTTCAGTAAAATGATATTACTTGCAATACTTGCTTATTCTTGTTTAGATTCCATTTTGCTATGTTGTAAGTTCTAAAACACTCGAAAGTTATCTTTTTTTTTCTTGTACATATTGCAACGGATAGGATACTCAATTGAGAAACTACAGTTCAAAAATGCAGAAGTCAGGGATTTCATTTTTGCAGGGATCACTGCGTGCAACACATTGGTCATTGTCTGAAAACGATAAGTTGACTGCAGTACTTACGTGCAATAACAGTTTGCCATACAAGTCAATAGGTAGTTTTTTATCATCCATTATCAACAGTGGAAAGTTGTGATATTTAATTTTTTTTCATATGTTCAAGATTTTTGTTGTTTCAGGACAGCTTTTACCCGTTGATTATCAAGAAAGTGAATCTTTTTCAAACAAGATATGGAAAATATTTTCCAATAAAGACCTAACTGACTCAGAGTTGTCGCTTTACTTTAGTGAAATAAAAATTATTAAAAGGGTGAGAATTTGATACTTCCTTTTACTTCATTTAAATTGCCAAGTTTTTGAAACATATCGTGTAAAACGTATCATTACGCCCAACTTTCCTAAAGTTCCCAGAAAAAAAGAAATTTTAATGTGCAATTTTTAGATTCCGTTTCTGGCATATCCAGAATACAAGAAATATCCTGCTGATCGCCCTAAATTCCGTCTCGCGAAAAATATTTGTTTCGTGAATGCAGTGGAATGGTTAGCGAGTACTATCGAAATGAGTGCCATCGGTGGTCGTAATTGCATTAACATGCTTTTAAAAGATCTGGAACTTATCAAAGTTAGTAAAACCAAACAGATGGAGCTGTGAAAAGTTTAGAATTATAAGCAGCTTATTAAGAATTCATGATACTAATTAACTGGTTGTAATAATATACGAAGTACATAGACATAGTGTCGATTACGAAGCATTCATTGTTAATTATATTTGGAAATAGATAAATTCCATTCAAAAATGTTCGACATCAATAAAATTCTATTTCTTGTCTCTGTTGCGCTTTTGGTTTAGATAGCGTATTTGCCTATTGCAGAACACTCCTGTAATCTCTTTCCTTGAAGGGTAAATTGAGCAATACATTTAAACATCCTGAGGTTGAAAAATCATATATATGACAAGCATTTGTAATTGTCTTAGTCGCGTTTCGCTCAAAGTGTGATCTTTCGTGTAAATCATCTGACGCTTGCCTTTCATTTTTATCTATTTTATCTATAATTATAGCATTACAGTTATTAAATAGGACTTATTATGAGAGAACACCATGCGCAATAAACTACACCGTTAAAAGACAAATAGGAAGATAATCAAAAGTAGAGGAAGAAGAAAAATGTAAGAATTTCACATCATAAAGAAATTTTTCAATTCATAGATTTTAGGGTCCAGTTGACAAGATTATTTTATTAGTAATCATTCACTTAAAAGAGTCCGAAAAAATTAAATAATAGCGCAAATTCCTTAATTCTATATATGCATTTTCAAAGCGCTGGAAAAAAATGTGAAGAGGTATTATCATAAAACAAACATGTTTTAGATAAAGTTATTAGTTTTTAAATTTCGCAGATATTGCATACTATGTCTGCGAAATTTAAAAACTATGTTGCTTGTTACTCCTCACATAACTTTACAAGTTCTTCACCGATTACTTCAAATTTTGATACGATGTTGCATTTGAATAGGCGCGTGTTTTTGTACAAAAACACCAACTTTTTTTCTCCTTTTTTTTAAAGTACATACTTGTGACTGTTAGACCTGTGACAGCTAAAAATGAGCGGACTGAATTTTTTGACCACGATTGCACCACGCCTTCATGAGCGGACTGAATTTACTGATCCTGCCCCTATGGACTAGCTGGACGCGAAGCATGGCTATGTCCAGTTAGTTGATAATAAATAAAGTATTGTAAAACAAACAGTGATAGCAGCAAAGAATGAAATACAATTTACAAAGTTAAGAGATGTGAAGATACGTTTTGGATTGATCACTAATACATATTTCAATGTAAAAACTTAACATTTTATGAACTAATACTCGAAAATTGCAAATGGAATCCGATCTCACGAACAACTATAACTTGACTAATTGCTAGTTATCCGTATTTTCGAGTCCTGATAGTTCATGCAAATAAGAGATGTTCAGTTAACAACGTTACAATAATTGGCATATTATCTCTTACATCTTTATAACAGTTGCAGTGCCAATGCAATTTTCGAGTTTTAGTTTATGAAATGTGCGGTATTTCACACCACAAAATTTGTATTTCCCATGATTTATCCAAAGCATATCTTCACATCGCTTAATTTTGTAAAATTAAGAGTATAATATTCTTTATTGCTATCATTCTCATATAAATAAATAAGATAAACAACACAGATCTCATAGTATACTTACACATTAAAAAGGAAGGAAATAAAAATACTATAAAAGTACTATTACCACCATTTTCGTGTAAAAGTCCCTTGCAATGCACAAATTTCAAACATCTCCTATTTAAACATATCTCAGGTACTATTTTTTGCTTCACCTGAACACTTCTGGTAGTACTTGCATGAGATGAATACTCTCCCAATCAATTCTTAACGATTTCACTACAACAGCAACGCTAGCACTATCTCATCCCAAGAATTTCATCGATATCTATAGCCTCTTAAATTGAGATACTCTCTCCACTTCACTCTCAATCACTTCCACTATCACAAAGGTAACACATCCATCCACTCTATGACTGTCCATCAATTAATCTAGCATATCTCTGCTATCTTTGGTCATTAGAGGTTATCCATACTTGAAGAAACGCGGCAGTCGTTGAATTTAGGCGTTTCTGTGTATGGGAACGACATAATTATTATTTGACGGGCATTACTGGCATTGCTATTTGTTGGTTTTTACGTTGCGTGTTTGCGCCATATTTGTGCTTCCATTTGTCACGTTTCACGTTGGGATTGAAACTCTCGTCATGACTATTGCAACCAATTGAGAGAATCTATTAGGAATGTATGCTCACAGCAATTTGAGTTCGGTTTAAAGGAGAGACACAAGAACGTTGTGGATTAACAGAACGACAGCTGCTGATGAGAATGCTGGAGTTTAATACAGTAGGAATTGAGGAACTATCAGAATTACTATAAGCATGTTAATGATGAGGTAAGAATAGAACTGAAGCACAGCTGTGGTTGCTCTCTTAGCGCCACTGATGGAATATTTTATCTAACCAGTTTGCGAATTCAGAATGATAACGGCTGGATCAGTTCATGTCAACACTTCTCTCTAGCTTTGAAATTTTGTAAAGCATACTTTTGAGGTTGTTTCTGATGAATGTTGCTCATTTTACTAGCTATATTTTATAAACTCTATTTTGTGATATTGAGCAAAGCTGATATTATATAAGTAATATTTATTTACTGCTCATATCATGGAGTATGAACATTTATTTTGAATCCTTGTCCCGAATCGTATTATTTTCCGACTCCAAGACATCCTTATTTCTAAATTTTTTAAGATAATGTTAATGACTAAATTATTTCTGGATCGGCTTATTAAATCTGTTGCAGAACAATGACAGAGAAGGAATGGAGCAGTATACGATGGAGTAAATGGATCGTTGTTGGTGGAGCATGTATTGCAAGTGGTGCCGCCATTTGGTGGTATATGCGAAAACAGTCCAGAAATGTGGGTTTTGCAATTATCTCAAAATCTTTAAACGCTTTTTATCTGATAGGCACAACTGAAAAATCGTCATAATTAAGTTGTATATATTTGTGTGTTTTACTTATCCTTTATTATTATTTCTAAGTTTAGTGTCCACGACAGAATGTGGTCGAGATCTATTGAAGAGGTAGAAAGTTCAAGTAATTATGCTGTTGTATTTAAGTACTTTCCATACAACACATACTTCCATTGGAGGTTGGAATGGGCAAGAATACGATAGCGTCAGAACAATAGAAAAAAGTATTGTGTGCCAAGAACACCACTTTTCTTTTATATAGTTCCAATTTCAAGTTTATTCAGTCGCTAACATTCAAAAATAAACGTCATGCATGATTATTATTCATTTTGCAGAAAGTTAGTGGTTCAAAAAGCGGCGTTCGGCCAACTGCTTCTGTTGCTCCATGTCCAATGCTTTTTCCAGGTATCTTGAAAGTAATTATACATTGTTGATCTTTTTTTTTTCTGTTTGATTCCGAATTTAAATTATCTGCAAAAAGACTGATGTAGACCGTAAATCATTCTTCAGGTATGCAAAGTTCACAGGAGATAAAGGATAAAGGTAATGAATATTTCAAGCAATGCTCATATAGGAAGGCTGCGGAAGCTTTTACGGAAGCCATCAATCTTTGTCCACCAGAGTACAAAAATCATCTTGCTGTATGCTATCAAAATCGGGCTGCTGCCTATGACAGAATGGTACGATTATGATTTTGGCTTTTTTTTTTTTTTTATTTTGCAGACTTTTTTTCAGTATATTATATGGATTTTCTTTAGATGTCAGTCCACAAGTTTGGTCTTTATCATCTTGTGTGGGTCATGTTACATCAGCTTTAATTAATTTTGGTGGTAAAAGTATAAATTCTTTTCTTGTCAGTTTTGATGCTTGACAGTTATGTGCAAAGTATTTTGCTATTCTTCATCTTTGCTTCCTTACTTTTGTAGGAAAATTTGTGGAATTTCAGGGAGATCCAGAGCAGTCAATTATAGATTGCACGAAGGCGTTGGAGTTAGACCCACTTTATTTCAAAGCCGTAGTTCGACGAGCAAAAGCTTATTTATCACTTAGTAAACCAGAGGAAGCACTGGATGGTATATTTATTTTTTCTTTGTTTTATTTGTAGATTTTCAGTTGGTTTTACTAGTGCGTATTCTTCTGTCACCTTATGTCATAGACATTTTGCAGTCTAAAAGATAAAAACCTTTAACTTCATTCTTCAACAAAAGATTCTTACGTTTCTAGAGCATTATTCGACTCTCTCCTTTGCATATGTCATTCGCTTCAAAAATCTTGGTTATTCTGTTTCAAAATGAAAACGGATCTTTACAGATTTTACCTATGCTTTTGTGATGAATCCAGACGCGTCAGAATCACTTAAGATGGATGTTGATAGTGCAGTTGCACTTGCTGCTGCCAATTTGGTTGAACATGTGGTAAGGTTTTGTCTTTCTTTTATAAAATATGCTCTTTAATTTGTATTTGCAGATGTAAAAACAGTCATTAACTTATGGTGAAAAAAGTTCTGATAACGTATGCACTAAACGTTTTGTAAAATATAGAACATCACAATCGTTAATGTAAGTAAATAGCTCGTCTCGTTGATATCGTGTAATAACGGTGATTTTTCTAAATTTTATTTAATGCCCTTGCTTTTTTATATTAATGGTTCAATTATTTTTGATATAGTTATGATAAATATTGATAAATATTCAAAAATTTCCAGAAGAATACACGGGAATCTATACCAGTAAGAGACGAATTAGTGCTGTTGTGGCGTAGTTCATATGTCAATGATCCAATATTACATGATTTGAAAGAGGAATCTCTTTCTGTTAGGTATGAATTAGTTTTTGGAAATTGTTAATCTGTAGTTACAAATTTCAGTGAAATCAAGTAGTAAGGATAACATTATTGCGATATATTAATATTGTTATTTTGGAATTGTATTTGATTTAGCAAATTATTATTGATATGGCTTTTTTTTTAAATCAATTTATTATTTTTCAATGTATCAAGGTTCGATGTTGGATAATCAATTACTTCGCATAAAACGGGGATAAAGTTTTTATCCAGAGTGTTATCTAGTATTTCTTTTAAAAAACAAATTTTTTTTTTTTTTTTAAACGAGATTATATCAAATTAGATTTGGATTAAGGAAGTATTTGAGTCTTGTAAGTTCATTTGGCCATTATTTACGAAATGCACTTTTTGATATCAAAAGCCATTATGTTGATCACAAACTCTAATTTTGCATATAATTTTTCATTTACAGTCCGTATCATCAGGCATTGGAAGCAATACGGCAGAGGCATTACGAAGAAGTAATACCTCTCGTTGAAAATGATTTACTGGTGCAGCAATCAGATCCAAATCAGTTAAATATTACTAACATTCTTCGTGATTATATACTTCAGGCGCGTTTCGCGCTGATGAAAGAAAACGTAATGGTTAGTGTCATATGCTTATTTATTGTTAATGATATGGATTCGTAGATCGTTTCCGTTTCCCATTTTAAAATTCTTATCGGGTTTGATAAGGAAAGCACTGTGAATTTTTTCTTTTGCGGTTTTTCAGTGGAGTCTAACAGACAGTTTTTACTTTCTAACGTCTATAGAATCTTCATAACTATTAATTGAACATAGCAAGCTTGAAAAAGAGACGAGCAGTTAGTGAATACAGCTGTATTAAACTGTATAATATTTTCTCTCAGTAAAAGAAAAGATAAAAACTGGCCATCTCTCGCCGATTTATCAAAGTTCATAACATTGGCTTGGGAATGTGTTATATAATTTTTTTCCTTTAATTGCAGTCTCTGAAAGAACGTTTAGCTGCTTTTGAAAGTATGTGGAATACGCTTGACGAAGATTCGCGGCGTGAAATGATCAATAAACGTTTCCGATCAATGTATCACATTTTGCTCGCAGCCTGGAAAATTCTTGAACACTGCGGCGATGTTGAAAGGTGCATTTTGTCTTTTTTTTTTTTTTTTTTTTGAGATATTCAAACACTTGATGAAGAATAACATTACAGTTTCAAGCTTCATATCACTCTTTATTGTGATGTGGAATCCATTACAGATCATAAAAAAAATTTCCTTTGAATCCAAATGACGAAAAGGACATTTGACCAAGCACTTCGTGACTGTGATTGAATTATTCCTTTTATAGGATCTCATCTTTTCATTACGTTGATTTGTATCTAGATTTCCATCTATAGCGATATTTTGATTAGAAAAAAATCATAAAATAAGGGATTAGGAAGTTACAATGATCCACGTGATTAAAATTATTTTCATTACTGCAGCGAATTCCACCATGCTGTCGAAATTGATCAAACGAATGTTGATATTTATTTGGGTGCCGCTTTATTGTTATCTGAAAATGGGCAGTTGCAGGAAGCAATTGATTATTTAGATCAACTCAGTAAAATTGATCCAGCACATCATTTGGTCAAGTATGTTTCTTCCATTTATATTTAACTTTCTATTGTTATAAATCCTCTATCTTAATTGGTTATTGTTCATCTACTTCGTCCCTTTAGTCAAAATTCGTTTTATTGAAGTTTAAATGATTTCTCATGTCTTATTTAAAAATTTATTGTTTTATAATTTAAAGTCATTTTTGTTCAAGGCATATGAAAGCAAACTGCACAATGGCTTTGAAAGCTTCAGTAGGTGATGTTGGAGGTGCTATGGCATGCATGACAAAAGTTGATCAGCTTCTACAAATGAACCGAAATGCTGATCCAGTACTTTATCTTATCACTGGACGGGTTTGTTTCTGTTTGTCTTTTTTTTTTTTCTTTATTATATCTCACTAAGATATCATGAACTGTTATACGGATGCGTATTTAAAATAAGCAGAAAGTCATCATTATATACTTGAATTAATTGATCATTTTAATACATAATAAATTTGCTTGGTGTTTTTATCAATATATATAACGTAGTTATTACAGCTTTATTATGCAGCTCAAAATAAAGAATTGGCAAAAGCATCATTTAAAAAAGCTGCTGAAGGTATCCCTGATTATGCTGCGCCGATGTTTTATCTTGCGTAAGTTTTTAAAACGTTTTCAGGTTGGAATACTGCATGATTCTTTTTTTTCAATTAAAAAAGTTACTTAATTTTTTTCCCATTAACATTCTCTCTCGTTTTTTCTGCTTCTCATTCTTTTTTTTTTTAGAATCTCATTTGTTCTTTTATTTAGAATGGTAGAAGCAGAAGAAATGGAAGGCTCTCCGAATCAGATGGCCGTGTTGGAGTCGAAAATGAAGATATGTTTAGATAGAGAAAAGGCTAATCCGGATGCTTTGGCTATTTTAGCAAAAATAGCATTTCAAAGGTTTGTGTAGTATTTGTTATATATAAATATATATTACAAATATATATTTATATATATAAGCGTGAAAGAGTGTCTCTAAATTCTTTTGTGAATTCTTAGTCATTTGTACAACTTGTTTTACAAAGATTTTGTGGCTGCGTGTTGGATATAAACTTCTTACAAGGAACTCATCATGACACAGTTTTTTGACGTGCAGTCATTTTAATAATATCGTTGTTCATTTATTGATGTTATTCTTTTTTCAGACAGCAACTTGATGAGGCTTTGCATTTATATGAGCAGTGTATTGAAGTATGTCCTGTTCATACAAACGAAGCATCGCTTCTTCCAGCTGTAACAGATTACGTACAAATACGTTCCCTGCGTAAGGCAGTTGAAGCACTCCGAAAAACTACTGCATCTCCCCCTGACGTACCCTATAGTGTACATTAGACTGCTTTGTAATTTTACCGCCAAAAAATACAAAACGGTTAGCTGTTTGTAATTTCTTTAGTTTTTAGCAGGCTACCCAAATATTTTTATTCTACTGGAAATTTTTATCACAGTTTGATTTCCTTTTGAAACTAGAAATTAAGACTGACTCATTTTATGAAAACAATTTGTTGTGGATCTCAGGCAGAAACTTGTAATCACTTCATTGCTTGGAGGAATTTTTAGTCACTTCATCGCTTTTCCTTTTTTAGTTTAGTATTTTAGATTTTTGACATCTGATAATATAAGACGAAAATACTGATGCTTGGGCTTTTATTGTTTTGAAATACTTTTTTGAGGATTGAGATTGTAACTTAGAATCAATTAGCATCATATTTTCATGAAATTATCTACATTCTTTATAATGTCGAGTTATATTTCCAGGATATCTGTAGGCGCAGAGGTTTTTTCGTATTTCTGTTTTTTTTTTTTCTTTATTTTTTTTAGCGCTGATTTACATGCAGTGTGAGTTCTTTGTTGTATTGTTTTTATGACTAGTAATCTTATCATATCTGTATTGCCATTTTCTTTTTTGATAAAATTTATTCAGATTTCATTTCGAAAAGGATCAAATGTAAATCGGTATATTCTAATTTTCCGGCTGCAATTTAATACTTGGTCTGCACTGATCCATCTTGACCGCATAATGTGTCAGCATTCCTTTATTCTTTTCGTCAAAATCATTTGATTCTTTTCAAATCGATGTCAGTGTTACCGAGAAGCCATAACATATCAAACTTAGATATTCTCTCCTTTGTTTTACTGTTTTTGATTCAACTCAATTTTCAAGTTTTAAATGCTAACACTGTACCAATTGTGACATGAAAGCTTGTTTTATTCTGAAGACAAATATGTAGTTGATTAGCCCCCTTAACGGGGAAAAATTTCAGTATGTGAGAATTCTGGTCTGGAGTTATACCGGAACAGTCGTTTATCTTTAACTGCCAAAAAAAAAAAAAAAAAAAGTTGATCAGTGGGAATTTTGTTCAAATTCTGGTGACAGTGTAGATTGGTTTAATGGGACCTAAATTGTTTTAGTTTCACAATATTACAGCGACTCGAAATGTCATGTCATTTCGTCGGAAGAACAAGAGAGTGGCATTTTAAAGGTCATTGACCGACACTTATTCTAAAAGACTCAATAAAAGTGAGAGAAGGGTAAAATTTCTTGACTTTCCAACTTGAAATTACTTTCAGATATATGACGAGGAAAAGAAGAGCCATCGAAAAATTACCGCTTCTTAGAAAATCCGATACATCACTATAAATTGACTTCTAAAAAAAAAGAAAAAACTTCATGGTAGTTACTTAGATATAAAGTATTTTTTAAATTTATTCCCATTTTTACGAAGGTCTTGACATTTGTGCCACAGAAGAAACTTCGAATGTATTTGAACACCAGTGTTTTGAATTGATGGAGTTTTACAACTCAGTTAATATGGGTCCAGGTCTTATGATAAATGTAGTAATTTATTAGTCATTCATTAAGCTAGACACAGTTTAATAGACGACCAGTTAAATTTCTCAAGCAGTGATACTGATTCATTATATTGCAGCCAACAAATCTTATATTTTTTCACCCTACTAAAATAATTCAATGGGACTATTCTTCCATTAAACTATATTGTGTCATGTGACACCGATTTCGAATGTTTCGAGAAATTCCGAATTATTTCATTTATTTCTTTGAATATTAAATTGTACAATTGCTAAATACGGCATTCTTTCAGTTTCGATTAGTTACAGAATTTGTTACTTGAAACCCCAGCATGGTTGTTTGTTTGTAGGACGATAATTTTGGTACTGGTGTTGCAGAAAACATTAATATAACTGGTTCTTGGTAGGCTGGATAGAACTGGATATGATTGTCTTGTGAAACATGATAATATAATAAAAGGTCTTGTCAACTGAATGGAATCGATTTCCGAACAGGGAAAGAAGAAAATTTTGAAACAAGCAGAGCTTCAAATTTTCTTTTTTTTTTCTACTTTCCAAAAGCGTTGATAGTCCTAATTAGGAGACGGGAATAAATATATTCAGCAGTACTTCACGATATTTCATCAATTGGTTCAAGCGATTGTTGCAGAAGAATTGTCATCTCTTTGATTCGTTACACCAACCATCGCATACATAGTGATTTGCAAAAAAAATTTTCTTAAGCCATACGCTTTCTCCGTATTCTCCATATGAGCACTCGTTCAATAATCAAATTGTACACTATACAGAAATATCTAGCAAATTAATTTTAGCAAACGTGAATTATTCAAAAAAACTGGCAAACATGATGTTCTTCTGAGATTTTCAAATCTTGAATCTTTAGAAATTTGTTCTTGAATTTTTAGCTTATTCTTATTATTTGTGGTTAGTCACGAATATCACCCCTCAAAAACTGGAACTTTTGATACAGTTATCATCTGTTAATCAACAAGCAGCATACTAACATTTGGCAGCTCTCTTCTGCATCTCTATTACGATAGTGACATGATGTGAGCAAGACGAAATGGCAACCGGTTCTTCCTATCCGCGATGATAATGATCAATTAAGATGTTGACAGTGATGGGATAGTTGACAATGACAAGTGCGACACATCTTTTGACAAATCAATCTACGGATACCAATGGATCATCTCATCTCATTTCTTAGCTAGTCATCTCGAAAGTATTCCAAAATATTGCAATAATCTTGGATAACGACTAATACCTATATGCATATTTACATATACGTTGCATATGTATATGTTTGTATGTTTGTATATGCGTGTGTTGTGTGTGTGTGTGTGTGTGTGTGTGTGTGTGTGTGTGTGTGTGTGTGTGTGTGTGTGTGTCTTCGTTTGTCTATATACAGTATGTAGAGCTCAGTAGTTGTTGCATTCGATAGCAACCGCCAGTTTCAAAAATTTTGTTCAGTTTTATCGTGGTTGCCAGTTGAGATGACAATTCCGACGATTGTTCCGTCACCGCAAACAAATACCAACACTGTACACACAAACTCAGCAAACAAACCGCACTGAGCAATGACAGCAGCGACGACGTCTGCGGTGATGATAATGCGAAGTTACAAAACAACCCAATCGACTTTGAAATCACTACTTTAACAATTCACAACTTGTTTTAATATCAGGTATCCATCCCCGCCTACCCATACATACCAATATTCAACCACACCACCCCGCGGTATATCTTTCTCGCTTTTCCTGCCATCGCTCTCTGTTGCTATTATCGTCACTTTTGATTTATTTAAAATTTCCAACCACAAAGTCACAAAGGACTATCAACTCCCTACGCCGCTCTCTCTTTCCTGACAGTTCCGCGTATCATTTATGTTACTTTTACGATATTTCAGTGTGATCCCGTATAAAGTTTTAAAATCAGCACATTACGTTCAACAACCTGATCGGCTGCTACTTATTTAGGCTAAAACAAACTCCGATAAATGGACCTATTCTTACTTTTTGATTTACCTGATCGATCGGAATTCCATTTTCCGTTGATTGTTGCGAATCCTTCATTATATA
>JAOVVO010000369.1:0-80189 GCA_028564675.1 Onchocerca lupi | reverse complement strand
AATTTGATTCGATAGATCACCATGGTCTAGAAGGATTTTCGCAGATTCTACATGGAAATATTTCTACATGGAAATAATGAAAATATGGAATAATTTTTTCTGCGTTTCCATTTTTTTTTTTTTTTTTTCATTTTCTTTCCATTTTTTTTTTTTTTTTTTTCTTTTTCTTTTTTTTTTTTTTTTTTTTTTTTTTTTTTTTTTTTCTTTTAAATTCTAACTTTTATAAAATATTCAATCTTGAGATCCAAATTTGGAAGGTATTTTAATCGATTTATATCAGTCTCCAGGCCGTGCCAACAATCTTATAGTGAAATGTGGCCCGCGCATGTGATGTCTCCATTGATAAGTTCAGTTGGTATGGGAAGGGAAATAGCCAAGGATTGATAAGGGGTTAAGGGTCAAATGATAAGTCAAATTAATGCAGGACAGAGGAATAGAAGATTTACCTGTTGATTGTATGCATTTAATAGTAATTAAAGAGTGTGATGATGAACACCGGTGGTTACGGTAACAATGGAATGGTTACTTCGGAAGGGAACGATTATATGGATTATCTAAACAAAGCCATCAATAATATCCGTTCTGCTAACGATTTTAATCGCGTTGCTCGTAAGGTTAACTTTTTTTTTTTTCTCGTAAGGTCAACTTTTTTTTCTCGTAAGGTTAACTTTTTTTTTTTTTTCTCGTAAGGTCAACTTTTTTTTTCTCGTAAGGTCAACTTTTTTTTTTTTTTTCTCGTAAGGTTAATGTTCTCTTTTTTTTATTCCTAACTTTTTTGATTGATAAAAAACTCAATTTGATGCATTGATTTGTTGATAAAAGACTCACAAACTTTCGTCTGTTATTGCAAAAGTCATACATGTAAAAAAATAATTTAAGTCTTTTCAGGAATTTGGTAGCAAAAATCATGCACTGCTATTAGTTCTAATGAATTTGATCAGTGAAAAGCCGAATGAATTTGTTCTGTGAATTCTAATAAATTTGATCAATTAATCCATCCACTTATAATAATTACCTAATTAATTAGTAATAAGAATACCTGTAGATCAAACTGCTGCATTGATTCAGTAATTAGATAGATGTGATATGATAATAGCTATTGCAGATTCGAGCAATTTCGGCATCAGCTGATCGAATTGTCCTGGAAATGATGGTGGAAGAGGAACATGTTAACAGTAAGAAAACTTTACATGGAGGTCAAACTGCTGCACTGGTGGATATGTTAACTGCACGAGCAGTTGGAATGACTGTACGAGATAAAGTTATGGTTTCTGTTGAACTTGCTGTCAGGTAATTGCAAAAATTTCAACTTTTTACTCATTACAATCAAATAATACATCATTAATGTTGTTGTCAAATAATTTATATAAATAAAATTGTAAATATTCGTTATTGAAGATTTTAAATCTCCAAAAATTCATCATCGATTGCTATGGAATTTTGACTCAATGTTGCATTCGAATAGGCGCATATTTTTATATATATGTCAAAATTTCAAAGATTTTGAACAATGAATATTTCACATTTTTATTTGTATGGATTAATCGGCTAGTTATTAATAATAATATATCTATATATGTTTGTGAATTTGTATAAATGTGTGATATATATGTATGTATATTTTATTTATGCATGTATGCATGAAAAGGTCTTGTAATTTCCAGGGATTTCAAGGCATAACATTCCTGTGGAACAGTTACCCGAGTTTTATTGCTCATCAATGTTTCGTCGAACCCTATTGTTATGCAAGCGAAAGCCTCATCAATCTTATTTCAAGATCTATAGAATCGGTGACAATATGTTGAAATATCAATGAATTTAATTATCAATGATGCATGTTTCTCTTTTCAGTTATATGTTACCAGTGAATCTCGGTGAAGTGATCGTGATAGAAGCAAAAGTGCTAAAAATTGGTCGGAATATGGCATTTGCAGAAGCTGAATTTCGAAGAAAACGCGATGATCGATTAGTTGCTAAAGGAAAACATACCATAGCTTTCGTTCCTAAACCACCAGCCATAAATGGCGATTCGTTCGAGCAATTTTGATATTCGCATAATCCAAACGTTAGCAATTTCTATTCTTTACCATCTCAAAACTTGTTACAGCAATTCATATTATCATCCTTACCATGAATGTTATCTGCAGCATTGAAATCGAAGTACATGTTTTACGATCGATTATTTCATATGAAATATATCATGTATCAAAAAAGCAGAACAGAACAAAAAGTCAGATAGTTTTTGCACGTAGCTGCAAAAGTAGGTGAATTGGATAAAACAGATTATTCAGTTAAGAAAAGCCAGTTCTGAGATGGTTTGTCATATTCGTTAAACTTGTGGTAGTTTTACTGTTTAGTAGGAAATTGATTTGTGCATCTACATGTCCGTGTACATTGGTAATTTATTGCTATTCTTTGTGGTTATTTGTAGTGCTGGTATCTAGATGAAGATATCCAGGAAATATACTTGATACTCCCCTTTCAGCAATTCTAAAAATTTTATCAAGCGTTTTCGTCACCGACAAAAAAATCGCATCAGTGCTGCTCTTGACAGTCTTGTTTTCGACGACTCAAGAACCTGTGTTTTCGACTTTAGTTTGAATTCCTCATCTTAGATTTTCTTTCCTCTGTAATAGTGCACATTTCTTGAACAAATATTACAGTAGCAGCATAACGATATCTTCATTAAAATTCACTCGTGATTCTAAGTCATTCGCATTGTGATATCATCTCCTTGGATCTGATAATTTATTCAAGTGATGTAATAGTGTTTGAATAATTTTTTAAAAATTATTTCAGAAACTTGTGGTATCAATTTGAAGAGCTGTAAAACGTGTCAGCATTAAAACTTTATTTTGAGATGAATTCAACAAAAACAGTTGTAATAAAGTAACATAGAGCTACATAGACATAAACTACAATGAACACGGACCATCAAGTAAACATCGAATCCCATCTCTTCAAAGATTCCCTATATATAGATACGCTGAATTTCGGAGGAGCTTCAAAGGGATCACACAATGAAAATAAGTTTAGGCCTTGAACTAGGAATTCTCTACATAATGTTGCACTTAAAATACCTCATTTTACAAGAGATGATGACCCGTTAAAATGCAAAATAACATATTAATTCGCATATTAGTAACGCATGTTAAATTGAATGTTTCGACACTTATTGGTTAAATTTTCCAAGAATATCCGCCTCTCGAAATATGTGGTATTCTTTCTCGTCAACAACAACTTTCGTACCGCCGTATTCAGGAAGCAAAACATGATCTCCTGTCTATAACGAAACTGCATTTTGCATCATGAATTCGAAGTTAAGCGTAATAATGCAAGCTGAGCTACGTTCAATATAGAAGCTACACATAGTTGTTGGAAATTCTAATTCAGTCAGATCTTCCAATGAGGAACTTTCTCAACTCTTCCAACTACTCTTTTTACTGCGTTTTAAAATATCAGGAACCAATTTTATTTCAACCAAATTTAATAATTCTGAAGTACTGATTATTAGGGAACAAAAACGACATTTTTTATATAATGAATTCTTTCTAAGCTTGACTGCCGGAAAATAAAAAAAAATTACCTGAACAGTCATCGGGATCAGATTTCCTTTACTATCGCGTCCACCAGGTCCAGTAGAAATTACCGTTGCTTCCAAAACCTTTCCTTGCGCTTTATCCGGGATCATAATTCCACCTTTGGTTTTCGTCTCTGCTGCAAATCGCTCCACCAGTACTCTATCTGCTAACGGCTTGAATGCCTTGACCAAATCACCTAGCTAAAAATACGTCTTTCAAAAAAAAGAGAATTTGAAGTAAGGAATTTGTTAATAGTAGATCACATAAACTTATTAGGTTGCTACCAGTCCGCCAATTTTCTTCCTCAGTCCACCCTTTCTTGTTTCCATAATGCACATCATAACAATTAAAAAAAACAACTTTACACTAATTTTTTGGGCAGAATAAAAGTTGCTACCAAATCTGAAGACTCCTTTCGCATTATAATACATTGTTGTCGAAAATAATAAATGAAATCATTCAAATTATTAACTTTATCCTACTCAAATTTAGAAACTTATTGATCACTTTTACATCAAAAAAAAAAAGAAAAAAAAACTTGCAGCTTTCCTTGCTACTGAAGCTGATGCCATTGCTATGTTCTTTTTTCTGCAAATCAATAACAATATTTTATCGCTAGCATTGATAAAAATTATCATATACAAGCGAAGGTTTAAATCAAAATTTACTTTCTATTCAACAAATTTAGACATCAAATTTAGCATAGAATTTATCAAAACGTAAATTCACTTGTTCTCCCTGACATCTAATCTGTAGAGGAAAATAAACAATAAAAAAAGGAAACAAATATCCACTCAATTGGTTAACTCATTCTAAGCATAACTGCTTCAAAAGAAAAATAAATAATGAAGGAAATAATTTAAGTAATTTAATAGTAGTTTAACAAGTAATTTAATTTCTGAGTAATTTAACTCAGAAAGTTCAAGTGACTGTCTACCATCTTTTCCAAACGATACGTGCAAAAATGTAGAATACAGAAATCATCTCTTGCGCATGGGATTCTAAACATTTGCATATTGCGTGAGATTCTAAGTATTTGCATATCGCATAGGATTCTAAGCGTTTACACACCGCTAGCATTCTAAGTGCTTGCATATCGTATGTGATTCTAAGCGTTTGCACAATGCTAAAATTCTAAACGTTTGCACAATGCTAAGATTCTAAACGTTTGCACATCGTTGGGATTCTAAGCGTTTGCACAATGCTGAGATTCTACGCATTCTCATACCAGACCACGTACCGCACTTCCTAATTATTCACGTGCAATATGAATTACCACGTACAGTTAGTTCCCAACATCTCCCTAAATAAACGTTTTCCTCAATAAGTCAAGAACGAAAGACAGACGGACGGATAGGCAGACAAACAGACCGTACACAAAGAAGGTCCGGGGATCTGAGAGAACGTTCCAGAAGCTTCTTCGAAATAGTGCAATGCAGTAGTAGAAAAGATCTCGGCTAGTATAAGAAAAGTAGAAAGAGAGGGAGCGAAGAAGAGAGAAAAGGAAGAAAAAGGAAAAAGAAAGCGATGACAGAGAAAGAGAGAGAAGCGAGAAAAAACGGCACGTCCTTCCTTCATCTTCTAGAACATTCTACGCTGCGCATCGACCTCTTCCTCTGCTAATGATACGCAGTTCAGTTGGTGGGGAGTTGCCATCTTTTTGGGAAGTTCTCAATTGCTCGTCCCTTCTACCTAAAATATGCCATCCAGGTTGGTACCACTGACCTGCCTCTCTCCCCCTCTCCCCTTCCCCTTTTCTAGTCTATTTGCTTTACTATTTCCTTCACTCCTTACCCACTGCTCTTGTGCGATGCGACTTCGACCTCACATCTGTTGCGACGTGACTGCTAATTTGTCTATTTAGTTGACCTAAAATATGTCATCTAGGTTAGTACCATTATTCCCCCTCTCCAGCCATTTCCTTCCTTATTTCCCTCATAGTGAGCTTTTTGAAATGCTTACCGGCAATGAAGCTCATGTGCTCGTTGGCTTTCTAGATGAAAATTGTAGGTATTCATGAAGCAGTAAGTTTCTGGATAGAAGCGGAAGCTTATTACTAGTGCTGATTGTTTCATCTGAGCCGATTTTCAGAATTGGGATATCGACGGGTTCTATTATCCTTAGTTGACCCTATTTATCATGATAAGATAGCTTATCAAAATCGTATTTTGTGACATGTAGTGCTGTTTTCCTTTTATCCAACAAGCAAATACTTTTTGTCGCTTTATAGGCTTGTTAATCCACAAAGCTGAGACGAAAATGTTTCGTATTGGTGGACAATCGATGGCACGACTTGTTTCACGTACAGTACAGTCAGGTCTAAGGCACTACGCTAAGGATGTAAAGTTTGGCGCTGACGGACGTGCGTCAATGCTATATGGTGTGGATACGCTAGCTGATGCAGTTGCGGTAACTATGGGACCAAAGGTAAATTGGTAAATTTATTTAATATTTTATTAGTTCTTACAAACATGTGCTAGACTGTGCCAAATTATGCTAAAATTAATGATAAGAAGATTGGTAATTAGATCTCCGATTGTCTATTCGTCATAAATGTTTTAGGGAAGAAATGTCGTAATCGAGCAGTCATGGGGAAGTCCAAAGATCACAAAGGATGGTGTTACTGTAGCGAAAGCAATCGACTTCAAAGATAAATACAAGAATTTGGGAGCAAAATTAGTACAGGTAAGTAAAAATGATTTTATAGAATTTCTATCAGACTTCGACATGCAGTATGGCTTAAACCAAACGATTTAGTGATTGAAAGCAAGAAATGAGTGGATTGAAGTTAAATGAATGGTATTGAGGAATTTGTGTTCTGATGTAGTATTTATCATTGATTTGTATCGTTGCGTGTCAGAATTTGTAGTTGTCTTCATTGCTTCCTAGTACCATTATTTCAGGATGTAGCAAACAAAACCAATGAAGAAGCTGGTGATGGCACCACATGTGCCACAGTTTTGGCACGAGCAATTGCAAAGGAAGGTTTTGAGAATATCAGCAAAGGAGCTAACCCAGTGGAAGTTCGAAGAGGTAGGTTTAGATTTTTAATCTGCTTTATAAATGTGATGCAGCAACAGTTTAAATAAATGTTTTGGAGAACGTCTTCTTTGAAATAGAATTTACTTGCTTTTTCTCTTAAGATACTGAATCATTATATCGATAAAGATTGTACTTAAGTCTTTTGTGGATATTTCTCTTTTTGTTATGCAGGAGTAATGAAAGCTGTGGAGCTCTTGGTTGCTGAATTGAAGAAAATGAGCAAAGATGTGACAACTCCGGAAGAAATTGCGCAAGTGGCGACAATCTCAGCAAATGGTGATTCCAGTGTAGGAAAATTGATATCCGAAGCGATGAAGACGGTATTTTTTTATACTTCCTTATTTTTCAAGTTTAGATTTTATGGAAAAAGGAATGTCTGTTTTCTATATTTGCAAAACATTCCATATGTGAAAGCATACCCATGCTTGGCATCATTTAGTAGGAAACCAGAGATTGTGTCCTAGAGAAATACTAGCAGTTTCTCCTATTTTGCGAGAATAAGTGACTAGTTGATTAGAGTATGGTTAGAGTTCAGCAAATATTGTTTTAATAGTACTCCACAAACAGAACGAATAATTCTTAATTACAGTTGATCCATTTTCATTGTTATTGTTGTATCTGTAATACGCCAAAGGCTACTGAAGAAGTCCATATCATGTTTTAGGTGGGAAATAAGGGTGTGATCACAGTGAAAGATGGTAAAACTCTTCATGATGAATTAGAAACGATCGAAGGAATGAAATTTGACCGTGGATACATTTCTCCTTACTTTATCAACACCTCAAAGGGAGCTAAAGTGGAATTCGAGAAATGCCTTCTCTTGTTTTCGGAAAAGAAAATCAGCCAAGTGCAAGTAAGTGATTTAGAGCTAATCTGTGCGGAATATGAATTCGTAGAAAACTGCTATAAATCAATATAATTCAACTTTACGGTTGTTTTTTGATTAAAGTTGAAGTTTATGGAGCCTGAAATACAAGAGAGCAATATTTGGCCTTTGTTAACAACTTGCAGAAAATCACTTTAATGCAGTCATATTCACTATGTGCTACAGAAATTCAGTATGATGCAGCCACGATTATATATTGTCTCCCACCTGGTCTCTACATATCGTATTTTAATTACTGCACAGATTAATCATTGGATTCTCAGATGCTGATTTTAAAAATAACCAAAAAGCTTAACGCATGCTGATTTTTATACCTTTCGAATAACTTATACATTTGGCACATTGATTTTTAGGATATCGTACCAGCTCTTGAATTGGCAAACAAGTATAGAAAGCCAATTGTGATTATCGCGGAAGATGTGGATGGCGAAGCACTTACTACTCTTGTGCTGAACAGATTGAAAGTAATATTTCTGTAATAGTTCATAAATGTGAAAAAGCAAGGAAATATAAAGTTCTTAAAAAGTTTTTATTTGTATTATTGAGTATAAAAGTAATTTTAGATTATTTGTCATCACTTAAGTTTTTGAAAGTCTTGTCACCAAATTTCTAAAAATAGCAATAATTGATTGGCAATTTAATTAGATCCCCGGTTGTCAAATATCGCTGAAATATGTAAGCTTTAGAAGGAACCTACGCAAAAGGACTAATTCTCGCTTATATATGATAAAATTAATTTACTTACTTTATGTGTTACAGGTTGGTCTCCAAGTGGCAGCTGTGAAAGCACCTGGTTTTGGCGACAACAGGAAAAACACATTGAAGGATATGGCAATAGCTACAGGTGGAACAGTCTTTGGAGATGATGCTAATTTGCTGAAAATTGAAGATGTACAAATCAGTGATCTCGGTGAAGCTGAAGAAGTTTCAATCACAAAAGATGATACACTCATCTTGCGTGGAAAGGTATAATTAGATTCAAAGGGATTTGAATATGACTGTCATTCAGAAAATAAAATGATGGAAACACGGTCTCTAGGAGATTAAAATTTATTCATATGTCTATAATCTTGTTAACTCCGGAGTTACTTTTATTATAAAGATCCTTTGATTTCACCGAGAAATTTCTAAGCCAAAAATATATAGATGCTACAGTATATAGTAAATGGTATATTTCATTTCAAAAAAAAAGATATTCTAAAGACTTGCTTTGCTGTACTGATATACAAAAAAGAAAATCTGTCAACAATTTGGACTTTTTTATATCATTTTGTTGTTAAGATAGTTCAAAGTGATTTCTTCTATGAATTATTTTGGGAATCATTTGCAGGGAAAACCTGAAGATCTTGAAAAACGAATTTCAATGATTGAAGATGAAATGGATCAAAGCACATCTGAATACGAGAAGGTGAATTTAAGTAACTTCAAATAAATTCTCTGCCATATTATTTTGTTGGATCTTGCTTTTCGTTATGAACAAAATTAAAATGACTGGTTTAGGAGAAACTGAACGAGCGATTGGCGAAGCTTTCGAAAGGTGTTGCAGTCCTCAAAGTAGGTGGCGCCAGTGAAGTGGAAGTGAACGAAAAGAAAGATCGCGTGACAGATGCCTTGAATGCCACTAGAGCAGCTGTTGAAGAGGGTATTGTCCCAGGTGGCGGTGTTGCATTGCTTCGTGCCTTGAAGGCTATCGAAAATGTCAAAGGAGAAAATACTGATCAGGACAAAGGTTATTTTCGTATACTTCATTATGTCTAATCTGTTTTATTGAGTTATTTATATTTTCATAAAAGAATACAAATTAAGGTATCCGAATAGTGCAAAAGGCAGTACGTGAACCAATTATGACGATTGTAAGGAATGCTGGTGTTGATCCATCTTCTGTTGTGGAAAAAGTACTCGCCAGTAATGAATTGCCGTTCGGATATGATGCCATGAATGATACTTTTGTGGATATGTTCAAAGCTGGTATCATTGATCCTACTAAAGTTATTCGAACTGCTCTTCAGGTAATTTATCTCTATGCATGATATATTTTAGTTTTCATTTCAAAGCAAGATAGTGCATAGATTTTCCATCGTCTTGATTTAGATTTTTATAGTAATCTTAGTAACATAGTTGAGCAGTATCAAGGCAAGACTGGATTTCTAGAAATTTCAGCTGATTCTAGATGTGTTGTCAGCTTGCTAAAATAATTAAAAATATCACTAGCTGACTGATTAAATTTTAAATTTAATTGTTAGATGATCATGAAACTATTTGACAGTTATATGTAGGGATACTTACGTGTGTGGAAGTTTTTCTGGCATACTGTATTGCTCGATACTGCTGAAACCATTGTGTTTAGATTCTCTTATCGATTAGATTTTTCAACAAATAAGCAAGTTGACTTTTAGGATGCGGCTGGTGTTGCATCACTGCTGGCTACAACGGAATGCGTGGTGACGGAGTTACCGAAAGAGGAACCGCAGATGGCAGCTGGAATGGGTGGTGGTATGGGTGGCGGTATGGGAGGAATGTACTAATCTTTGAACGGGTGTTGTTTTTGTTTTTTTTTTTTTTTTAGATTATGTCTATCGTTTCAATGTTTGATTATTTCATTCTGATATGTTGTTTTGAACCTTGAGCGGACAGGGAGTCTTATTCCAATGATACATATGAGTTTTAGTCTGCATTTCCTCAGCTGTATTCAAAATCTTGAAGTTATAAACCTGGGAATCAGAATTAGTACCCAATTTCGTTATTTTGTTGATTTGAGTTAATGCATATGATGTTTCTGATGCATACCAATTTTGTTTTGATTTGATTTCATTATTTTTGTGTACGATTATTTACTAATCGGTTTCCCATAAATCTATGTCGCATATGCTGTCTTGTCTCACATTTTATCCATCGCTCATCTTGAAATAATTCTTTCACTTGGCTTAAATAGCCATGCCATTTTCATTGTTATTTCTACGCCGATCAAATTTTTAAGGAATTAACTACATTGTAAGTGTGGGTAATTTCACTGCAAAAATCATTCATTTACATTTCTTGTTAGGTAAATTGATTATTTTGGTACAGTTTGCTGCTGTGAAAAGTGGAGATATCTACTAGAATGATAGAAAACTTTTAATGGGGAGATTTATATAAAAGTCAAAAGCTAGATAAATGGGACTTTTATGTTTCAATCACATGTGAAAATGATGGATTTAATATACTGTGAGGTCAGGGTAAGGTCAACTAATTATTTGCATGCGAAGTTTCTAAAGAAGTTAATTCTTTAGTAGAGTTTATTAAAATAAATTGAGATTGATGTAGTAGCGGAGGAGAATCGATTGATATTCATTTGAAGTCGCAGCGGTGTAATTTCTGAACGAGTTTTCACTGATCGTTATCAATTCTAGTAACTTATGGTAACTGGACGTAGGGGGCAATACTTTTATTATATGGCATTTGTTGTTGATAGGCGGCACACTTTACAATTTAATAGCGAAAATTACTAATTGGTTTATATTATCACTGTGCTGTTCTTTCGAAATGTTCAACCGCATCACTTTCATATTCATAATTCTTGAGCTTGAAATTTTGAGTAAATTGGTGTTTTCTTATTTAAATTGAAAACTTCATCGTACCGCGAAAGTCTTCATTAATTAATTGTCATGAACAATCAATCATTAGTAAAGCATCCGCAAAAATTTTTAACGCTACGCTTCCACATTCTAAAAACAATAATACATTTTTAAAACACGAAAAATATCAAATGGAAGTAATTAAAGCAAGAAAATAAATTATAAAGGCCAAAAATCACTTCATCTATATTTTCTGCAAAACCCATTATTCATTTCATGCAAAAATTTGTTCCAGAAATGATTCCAGAAATATATTTGATTCTTGCAATTGTTTCTCTTTTTCTCTACATATCTTTCAAAATACTGCAACGTGATGATACGGGTAATTGTTTCCTCAAAATGATTTGTACCGGTGAATCTGTGGATCCGCCACTATCTACTGAGCAAATTCACAGTATCCTAAGAAATAAGTACGTTTTTTCATAAATTTTTTGTATTCAAAATTGCATTTATGCATGATTATTTCTATTCTGATTGAAATTTCTAAATTAAAAGGACGTAATTCATGAATTCATCTAAATTTCGATGTCACATTTAGCTTCATCTGTTAATTTATATATTGCGCAAATCACTTTCTTACTACTAATAAATTTACTATAATTATTTAATTTCATTATCATATTATCGATTTTAATTTCATTATCGAAGAAAGATAATTATTTGCAGATTTAATCCATCAATTGTTAATGAAAAATGGGATGTGATCATAATTGGATCAGGTTTATCAGGATTAACAGTAGCAAGAGTGCTAGCAGCTGCAGGTCGTAAAGTACTTGTGCTAGAGCAGCATGATCGAGCTGGTGGTTCATGTCACACTTTTAAACTTGACAAATATGAATTCGATGTTGGCCAGTTTTTTTTATTTTTAAAATTTTTATTGCAATCAAGCAAAGATTTCTGTTGGCTAAATTCGATATAAATATCAATAGCTGAATCTGAGATATGAATAGGTTTCTTGTAAGTTGTTGAGATATGAAAATTATCCTTAACATCCATTCAAAAAACAAAATCATTCTGCACCTATCATTAGGATTATTCAGATAGTTCTATCCTTTTTGATTAGTTGTCATTTTACTTCGCAGTCTTTAAAAAATTTCGAAATCTTTTATGATTTTGACCCAAAAGGTTTGACCCACAAGATTTTGACCCCTCAAGGACAGTGGTCTTTATAATTTTTTTATGGCTTTTTAGTGCACAAGATAAACTAGTTTTAGTATTTATGGAATATCTGGATCAAATTTGATGAAAAAGTACCTCCGGAATATCTGGATCAAATTTCAGCAAAAAATTGCAGAAATAACTGTTGTACGATTTTCCTTTCCTTCGCCTTTAAATTTTTCAATTTTTTGGTTCGAATTTCAGGTTTACATTATGTGCCAAATATGTATTTTGGAAAGGAACTATATCGCATATGTTCGGCTATTACAGATTCACAAGTCGATTGGCAAAAAATGGAAGAACCATTCGATACCGTACATTTCATCTTCTCAAAGTTGTTATTTAAGAAGAGTTTTAATTTTGAACTGGAATTAAAGAAAATAAAATAATGCAAATTTATATTTTTGAAGGTAATAATTGGAAAACGATATTATGGTCGAACAACTGGGGACATTGTACATTTTCGTGATCAATTAAAATCGTGGTTTCCAGACGAAACAGACAGAATCGAAAATTATTTTGATTATGTTGCAGTAAGTTTAAAGTTTGTAATTTAATAGTTAGAGTAGAGAAGAGAAGGAAATAAAGGACGAGGGCGAGAGAAGATAGTTTTTATTCAAATTATGGATTGATTGATCTTTTTCCTGATCTGAACTCGATTCTGGGGATGATTGTAAAAAAAAAGTAATCTTTCTTTATAAACAAGATCATTCTTTTTTATAAATAAAAATTAATAAAATCAGAAATCAATTTTAACTTCAGAAATGTCTTAATACCAGTTTGTGGTGGTTGATTGGCGCTAAAGTCGTACCATTGTTCTTCATCCGTTTATTGTCCAAATTCAATTTTATCAGTTTTTTTACCAGTTTATTCAAACATTGTGAATTAAATCTGCTGGATGTCATGAAAAACTATGGACTTAGTGCTGAATTAAGAGCTGTTATTAGTTATTATTTTGTTAATTATGGTAAGTTTTTAAATGTAGCAAATCTCTTATTAAATTTTATTCTTTTTATTACTTTTTCAAATATTTAAACCAACTATATTTTAATTGCTTTTATTTGCTCAAATTTATTTTCCGTTTACATTAATATTATCTATTTCATTTGCCATCGTCCTCTCTCCTCTTGCTGGACTGCCTGATTAGTTTTTTTAAATTCATTTCATGCTTGCATTTTTGTCTCAAAATTTTTTAGCCCTTTTTTACGATGAATAGTCATTTGATATGCTTTTAAGCAATTAATAGCATTTTCACATTTCTGGATTATTTAAAACTCGTTAATTAATGTACTGTGCTATGGGAGCTGTACAAAGATTATGCAATTTTTTTTAGCAAAAAAATGACAAAGGTAAATCTTTAGAAACATTATTTGATGGTTGTTGTTGCTGCTTGACGATTTGATATAAGGTAGCTAAAGTGAAATATACTTTATCTTGATTCTTTAAAATCAACTTTAATTTTGAAATCAATTTTTAGGTATTCCTCCTAATCGTGCATCATTTCTTCAACATCATCTATTTCATATGGATAATGGATATTATCCTATCGGTGGCGCACCATTATTTATAGCCAGTATCATTCGATCGCTTCAAAAATTTGGCGGAAAAGTAATTGTGCAAGCAGATGTTCAAGAAATTGTATTTGCTAATGGAACAGTTAATGGTAATTAAATTTGAAAAAGATTTTTTTATTTTTGGAAATCTTTTGAAAACGTTCTTTTCTTTCAGAAGTTTTATTACGTCAAGCAGATGGTCTCAATAAGATTTCATTGTTACTGATATTTTTTACCAAGTACAATTCCTACGGCTGTGAATGCAAAAGCAAAATTTGCGATTTCATTACAGAATATTGAAATATGAAATAATTTTATCACTTCAATTTGTACTACTTTTCATTCGATGATATATTTGACAATGTTTATAATTGTTTCATAAATTTGCAAATTTCGAACTTTAGGAGTAAAAGTGAAACATGGATCTTTTGAATACTTCATCCAGACAGCATTGGTTGTTTCAACAGCTCCAATTATTAAGACATTCAATGAGCTAATACCTCAAAGTATCGCTCAAAATTCGGGTAACTTTTTGAATAAATAGATATTGATTGAAATATTTGTTTATTTCATCTATATTAAGAAAAATTATTATTGAATTTTTCTATTAAACTTTACATATTTTGCAGTTATGTTTGAAATAGTTAATCAACTTGATTCATTGGAGACTATGCCAATTGGTGCATTTCAAGCATATATTGGTTTGTCTGGAACGCAAAATGATCTTCGATTACCATCCAATAATTATTTTTGGTATAAAAACAATGATCCTTATGAATTCGATAATTATTTGAGGTTAATTATTTTGATGATCCATAATTATCATTTCTTACAAATTCTTATAAATGATATTAACCATCAGTTGATGAAGGAGATGTATTATTAGATCCATAAATAGTTTAATTCGTTTTGGAATACGAAATTAATAAAATTTCTTTTTGTTTCTATTATATCTATTATTAACGTTGAAGAGATATGATATTCTTGTTTCATCTAATTCAAAATAATTTTGTAACAAAATTTTGTGCAAATTAATGCATAAAATAGAATTTCATCTGGTATTACTTTCAGTTTATCATCTTCTGCAGCAGCGGAATATGATTGTCCACCGCAAATCTTCATTTGCTTTCCATCAGCTAAAGATCCAACATGGGATGAGCGGAATCCTGGTATAACTATCGAATTTTTATTGAACCGATAATATTTAATATTTTTAAATACTTTATGAATTAAAAATATTATTGAAAAATCTTTGATTCGTGTACTCTGGATTGTGTAACAACAAATTTATTAACTTAGAAAACGTATGTTGCAATAACGACATGATTAGATTTTTATTTAGAAAGTTTTTTTTTTTTTCTTCTTGTGAATTAGCAATACTTTTAGGCATTTCGACATGTCAACTTATTTCGCTAACGAATCCTGCTTGGTTCGAAGAATTTAGAGATAAATCTAAAAAGAAATCTATGAAACGATTGAATCGAGATAAGTATAATGAATTGAAACACCAAATTGGTGAATCGATGCTAAGTCAATTCTTAACACTATTCCCAAACCTTAAATCTCATGTAAGTTCGAAAATTCCGGCTTCCAATTGAGAAAAAAAAAAACTTGATAAAATTTGATAAACCAGACTAATTTCGAGTTACGGTTTTTAAAGCGATGACGATATCAGTATTTGCATGAAAGAAGAAGAAGGAATTTTCTGATCAAATAATTCTATTCCAATCAAATTTTTGGAAGTTGGTGACAGAAAGTTACTCATAACTTTTTTGTGAATAGAAAGAGATTTGAGTTGGACATTAGTAAATGGAATTCTAACTTACAGATAACATATGTTGAATTTTCAACTCCGTTAACTCAACAGTATTATATGGAAAATGCGCACGGCGAATTCTATTCATTAACGCAACAAATTGATCGATTTAAATTGAAATTTTGGAGCGAATTGAGATGCAAAACAGATTTGCCCGGCCTCTATCTTTCAGGTAAGTTGTATAACTTTTATCTTATTGTTCATTAATTCTTGATATTGGTTAATAATTTGATTACATGGAAAGACATATTTTTATTAATTTTGACTAAATAAATTTTTTAAGTCTTTTAAATCTCTTAATTAATAGTATTTATCAATTTTTATATTTACTTATTGGTATTTTTGCAAATTTTACATTTTTTTTCTTTTTTTGAATTTTCGGTTGAACATATTCATCTAAGTTTGTGAATAAACAATTCTATCTGTAATGAATCCTATCTTTCTCAAGATTTTTTTCAATGGATCTAGAAGTACCTTAAAGATCTTTTTTGCCATAAAATTTTTCGTCGATATATAGTGACTAAAAAGGAACAATGAAATTCATTTTAGAAGAAATAAATTCATAATAAAATCTTTAAGGACAAGATGTACTCTTTTGTGGAATTGGAAGTGTGTTATATAGTGGTTTAATTACCGCTGGAAATATATTAGGACGTAATTTGTTGCAAGATTTGAAGGAAGCTTCTAACAAGCAAACGGAACGTGATCGGAAATAATGGTAGTACTTTGCAAACTAGAAGATTTTTGTATTATAGAAGTGATTTTGTATGACTTTGTATTTTGTATTATCTTTTTATTTTTCCATGAATTAGTTTAAAAAAAAATAAAAGATTTTTATAAATTTCGAGAAAGCACAAGAAAAATAAGATGATTTTTTCTTATTTTATTATCTTGAAAAAGCTTTAGAACTTGCTAAATTACATCAAGCAAATGATTTACTTATTCAAAAGATTTGGATCATAATTTGCATAAATGAATATATTCATATCTGTCGCATTTAATTTCCACCAACGAATCTAAAGTATACAATCGTATGTAAGCTAAAATCAAAATTATATGATGCATTGTTAGCTTTATTATCTATAATATTTAGAAATAGCAGATTATTTAACATATTGTTTACTAAATCAAGGAATAGAAAAGGAATATTGCGCTTATCTTTTAATTAAATCCTATCTCATATATATGAAGTTTGCGGAAATAGCCATTTCATAAGTATCCAAATGTCAGAAAAACTGAAATAATTTTAATATAAATATATCCAAATAATCAGAATATTTGTACTGTAGAATATTTTTCAAATGATTCATCATTTAGGATATGGATGAATGTTATGATTTTTAATGTAATTTTCAACAGGAAAATACTGGGAACTAATTCACATGTAAATGTTTTCGACCTAATAATGTGTAATTTGTGTGCAGTGGTCAGAATATTGTAAAGATTTTCTCATCTGATAATCAAGTTTGTGCAAAATTTGAAATGTTGTAAAACAATTCCAGCGCTAAAAGGTATTCTTCGATTTATTTAGGATTAGTACTAATAATTATTTCTATTTATCACAATCTCTCTCCTAGATTCTTTTGTAACGATTTTTGTAATTGAAAATACTAATTTTTCTCATACTTATGATATCATTTCTTGTATTTTCTATTAAAATAATTATTGAAATTATTCGTTTTATGCTGGGCAAAGAAAGATTCTTCCCTCAAACAAAACTTCCATGACATATTTATTCCAATTTGTGGCATCAAATATGTCATGGAAGATTTGTTTGTGAAAAAGGTCCCTTTTTCTCGAATGGCGGAAACGTGTAATTTCAATAAAAGTTTAATTATCAGATGGGAAAATCTTCACAATATTCTAGAGATTAGAGATTGTACATAAGCTTGACTATTGGATCGGGAACATTTGCATGTAAATTAATCCCTGGTATTTTTACAACTGAAGATAAGCTTAGGAATTGGAAACAAAGATGAGAAATGGATAAATGATTCATTTACATTACACATTGTAACATTCATTTATATTCATCTTAAGTGATGAATAATTTGAGAAATATTTTACAGTACAAATATTCTGATTATTTGGACATATTTATTTTAAAATTATCGCGGTTTTTCAACATCAAATGCTGAAAAGAAAAAGAAACAGTTGAGATGAAAAGTCGAGTATTTAGGCTAATTTAATCGATCAAACTCTCAAATATAGGATATTGACGATTATTCTGGGATAGACCAAATGATTGCGGAATTATTATAGAACATGCAAAAAAAAAAAAAAAAAAAAAAAAATTATTAGAATGTTTTTTCTTGATAGAAAATCTTAGAATATAATGTATTCAGAATGTTAAAAAAAAAATTTTCAGTTAACAAGTGTGCATGAATTAAGATACAAAATAGATGATTTGGAGAAACTTTTGCAAGAAAGCAAAAATGAAATTAAATTACTTCAGTAAGTTTTTCTCGCAATTTTTTTTTTTTTTGCTTTTTTTCGAGAAATATAAATGAAAGAAGGTATATTAATTTAGAATTGCTAAAATATTCTTATTCTGTAAATATTTAATTAAATAAAAGTATTTCATTCATATCTTTCAAGCGGAACAGCATTTATGAAATATCATAAATTCGGAAACTAAAGGAATAACAATCAAAATTTGTGAGCATTGATAACATCAATTGTGCTTGTCATGGTTAAATTAATTAGACGTAATTAGATTTAACAAAATGATATTTTATTTAGAAAGAAGTTTGATAAAATTGAAATTGAAAAGAGGAAGAATGTTACTATGACACGGGTAGTAGTGCGACCTCATCGTGTATCATTGTCGCATAAGTTCAAGCGATGGTCATCAGGTGACGACGCATGGCCTCATCAAATTCCTGTCTTAGTATTTGTATGCAATCGTCCAAAAGCAATTAATAATCTTTTGGAAAAATTACTCAGGTAAATAATTATTAATTTTTTGCGAAACTTATGAAAATAAGAATTTAATTAATCGAATTAGCAACATGAATTTGCAAAATTAGACATATCATATTTTGCTTGTTTTTATTTTAATCTAAACAATCTGCTTATTTATTTTATTGACTAAATTTTGATTGTAATTATATTTCAAGATTAAAGATATTGAGATTAGAAATTAGAGATATTGATTGCCAAAGTCATGTTCAAAAAATACTGATCTTGAAATATATTAGCATACTTTTGTCGATGATCTTAAAATTGATCAAATTAATGTTGCAAATGATCTCGATTTGTTAATTCAGGCATAAAAATATAAATATTTAGGTATCGGCCATCAGCTGAAAAATTTCCCATAATAGTAAGTCAGGATTGTGATGACTCAAGGGTCGAAAAGGTCATCGAAAAGTTTGGTGCCGCAGTGATTTACATTAAGGTAATGTTTTCCATTTTCTATTATAAGAGCAACTAATATTGAGTTTTTTTTTTAAATAGATATGTAATTAAAAATGCTGAATGAAAGTGGAAGCCAAAAAATTCTTTAAATATTCTAAATAAAATTGAATTTGTAGAAAATAAGCATTTTTCCAGTTATTGATATTTCTGTAACTTCCGATGAAATGGAAAAATTACAGTTTTTAGAATATTCTTCAGTCACATTTCGAAAATTAATTTTTTCGTTTTAAAATTTTAAATGTAAAAAATAAAAAATAAAAGATTACAAAAATATTGATGAACAAATAAAAAAAGGAAGTAAGGTAACATAACATTTATGCAAATATGATGTGATAAGTGAAATATCAGTAACTGGAAAATTATCTCTTCCAATTAAATCGATTATGTTAATTAATGCTTGCATTTCAAAAATTTGATAAGCATTACAATTATCATAAGAATTTCGATAAAGAGATAAGTTATACATCTCCAGATACTATAAATATTGATTAAAAATTAGTTCTGGAATTAATTAATGGGAAAAAAAGAATTTAAATTAACGAAAATTTTGAAAAAAACATTATTGCAGCATTTGAGCAGTCAGAGAGCTCATATTACAGTAATCCCGGAACATAAACGTTACATTACTTATTATCAGATAGCAAGACATTATAAACTTGGTTTATCACATGTATTTGATAAACTCAATCATTCCAGTGTTATTATCACTGAAGGTTTTTATTTTGATTAATTAATCAATTAATTAGTTAGTTAGTCTAGTCTAGTTAATGAATTTATCTTCCAGACTACTAATTATAAGAGTAACAATCTTTTCAAAGTATATTTCTCTCAAATTTTTAAATTGATTTCAAATTTTTTTTTAAAATTGAAGTAAAAATTAAATATCATAACTATATTTACAGATGATTTGGATATAGCACCTGATTTTTTCGAATACTTTAGCGCCACACGACCACTCTTGGATGCTGATAAGACTTTATATTGCGTATCAGCGTGGAATGATAATGGCAAAACTTATCTGATTGATAGGAAACAACCTGAGTTGCTGTATCGCAGCGATTTTTTTCCTGGACTTGGATGGATGATGACCAAGTAAGAGCGATAGTGTGTCTCTTTTTCCGAATTTCTGAAAAACTTTTGGAAATTTTTTCAAACTTTAATCAATTTTATGAAATTGTAAGCATCAAACACTTAATGTAGACTATATTTTCAGGAAAATTTTCGATTTTATCGCAATTAAAGCAATTAGCTCTATGTTGCGAGGGTGAATTTTGCAAATTAAATCTTAGAAAAGATTGTCCTTTAAAGTTTTATACTAAATTTTTTCATTCTATTCCAGAGAATTATGGAATGAATTGGGTCCTATTTGGCCAAATGGTTTCTGGGATGATTGGATACGTAACAATACAATACGTAAAAATCGAGCTTGCATTAGACCTGAAATATCACGAACTGGGATGACTCTTGAGGGGAAAAAAGGCGCAAGCAGGTAAGCTATTACTTTTCAGGTGAAAAAAAAAAAAGATTATTGATAAATCAAATGATAAGAAACCAATTGAATTAATTAATCATTAAATGAAATAATCATTTTCAATAAATTGATTGATCTATTCATATTACTATCTGATTTCTGTAATATTACAATAATTTACTTCATTACAGGGGATTATTTTTCACGGAGCATCTTACCAATATTGTTATCAATGAAGTTTTTGTAAATTTTACAAAATTCAATTTACATTATTTACTTAAAGTAATTTTTTTTTCATTTGTACATTAATCAATAATTAATGATTTTTTTCAAATGATGAATTTTTCCTTAGAAAATTATAAACAAAAGATGCTAGTGAGGTATCATATTTTTTTACATCATTGTAAATATTTGATGATCATATCAATGAATTTTTCAAGCTAATCAGTAAAAAGAAATGATTTCTAGGAGAATTATGATAGTGCCTTTCTGAAACGGGTATATTCGGCACCTCTTATCTCATTAACAGAACCTAAATCCTTTCGTAATGGTACTCTACGCATTCAGTACAAAACATTATGGAATTATTTACGAATCGCTGATCAATTAAAAATAATGCGAGATTTCAAGGTGCTTTAGAAAAAAAAATTTTCATTGAAAATTCAATTATAATTTAAATATTTCTGTTTAAAAAAATAAACGAATTTAATTGAAGTGTGAAATTTTGCAAGAAATTTTCGTCTCTCCAGTGATCCAATGATTTCAGAGAATAATAATTTGTTCGGAAATTACAGGATGGAGTACCACGAACAGCCTATTTGGGTGTGGTAACATGCTTCATCAATGGAATACGAATATATATAGCACCGGATCGGAACAGCTGGTCCGGATACGATCCAAAATGGGAAGCACCATCAGAAGAATAGTCATAAATGTGATATATTTCTCTCATTGTTCGGTTTACGGAATTTAATTTTCCGGTTTTTTTTTTTAGCTTTACTTTATTTCATTTTATCATTAAATTAAGTTGTTTCAGATGATTTTTGCTCCTTATTATGCAAATTTTCAATCGTTCTTTGTTCCAGTTTTTTTCTTTCACATAAGTTAAATTATTTATAACGTGTAAGATAGTTTGTTTACTTAAAGATAACGGTAGTTGAAATTTCTCGGTAACTTTTACATTCATAAAAACTTTCAATTTGCAAAGTGAGAAATTCAGGATTCGATTATTATAGTCAAGTTCTTTAATGTAATATTTCAAAACTTGAAGTTCAAATTCAGTAGTTTATTACTGAAATATTTAAAATAATTGAATTAAATTAATAATAGCTATTCCATCTGTTCAGAAAGAATTTTAAGTGTCAGATTTCAAAACTTTCGTTAATTTTCATATTTTAATTGTCAAATCATTGCTACTGTATTACCAAATCATACAAAGATTTCCGCTTAGATTTAAAATTATAGTTAATAGATATTGCTGGTATAAAACAATAGTTTTACCTTCCTGATGACGAGTAGAGTTCCAGGATGACACGGAGAGAAATGAATGAAAACAATAACAAAAGCAAAACAAAAGATTTTATGAACAATTTGATACTATCTGAAAATTCAATCTTAATTATTTAATTTGAGAAGTTTCGTAGAATGATTTTAAATTTACAAAAAAGAATGAGTAATTATGTAAGTTAGCAAATTATTTAAATCGTTTATCTTTTCAATCGCTAATTTTTATTCAGCAATAGCAATTTATTCATAATGGCCTTAATGTTGTAATTTATTCATTCCATTTTTGATGCTTCTTTACTCTAATATGCTCAAAATAATTTTTGCTTTGTTTATTTTTGGGATTTATCTTGTTCGCATAATTGAAAATTTCAATTTAAAAAACAAGCATTAATGAATGCGAAATAATTCTCATTTACGATATTCGTTCCAGCGTTTCACGTCAAATGAAGAATATGTTATGATAAAAATTTTATTAAAAAAAATTAGCTGTAAAAGCGTGGCCGCTTCCGGATAGTAGACGATCAATAAATTCAGTTCGTTCATGAAGGCATGTGTAGGCATGTCGAAAAATTCAACTAGATCATTTACTTTACCTGTCATACGTGTGACAGGTAAAAAAATAAGTATACTGTAAAAAAACATGCGCCTATTCGAATGCAATGTTGTGTCAAAATTTGAAGGCAATCGGTGAAGAACTTGCAAAGTTATGTGAGGAGTAACAACGGAGCATTTGCATTTTAATTTTTGCAGATTTAATATTATGTAAAATATATTTGATCATATGTCATTGAGAATTTTTCACCGTAAGCTGATCGATTTTTACATTTAAAATGATAATGAATATCGTAAGAACATCAACAACTGTCATACGCATGAAAACGTGAATCAAATGATTTCATGACGTCCGTAACGTGAAGAAGAACGTATTTGTTTGACGCATAATTTCCCCATCATTTATTTTGATTTGCAGAATCTTACTGAATAATTAGAGTAGACGCAAAAGCAGAATCATTAGTGGTGGTGATATGATTATTTTTATTCATTTCCTATTTTTTTTCTCCACTGTTAAGGGATTTTTGAGTTTATTTCATTAATTCAAATTTCATTAATCTTTTTCAATCATCCAAAATTATTTAAATTCATATATAAATGAAATTACATAATTATCAGCCATAAATTCCAAATCAAAATATCTTCTTCCTACAAATATTACTTCATGCATTTATTGATGAGATTTTATTGTAACCATAGAAGAATTTATTTATAAGCATTGATCAAAGAAGATAAATAGCATTATACAATCACATGACATTAATCATTTCAACTTTTTCTTCCAGATTTCGCCACATTTATAGAAATAATTATCCGCAATTAATTAAACCGGATAATTGTTGTAAACAAGTTAACCGTTGCTTTGATAATACTGTTCCTGAGATATCTTACGATTTGGAATCTTTTGAACTTGTCGAATTTGAGTAAATGATGGTGAATGTTGAATTCTGGAAATATGCTGTGATTGATGATGAATAAGTTGAGGCAATTCTTGGCTTTGTATTAATTGTTGTTGTTGTTGTTGTTGTTTGGCGCAATTGTCGTGACATACATAACTGCACGATATACTGCATTGTTCAGTTGATCGATTTTGCTGCAAACATTGCTGCATGCAATTATCCTGACAAATATAAAGGCAAGCGGAGAAATGTTGTGTTTTCTGTGTGTTGATTGAAAATTTTCCGATTTTTGCTAAATGTTGCTGTTCGGATTCAGATGCTGTAGGCTGTAATTGAATGATCGATGATGGATGCACGAGTGCAGGTGATGGAGAAGGATAAAAAGCGCGAGATAACATTGTTGATTGATAAATGCATTGATTCGAACAAGATGGCATGCAAATTGAGGTGCAAGGTACTTGAACTTGAGTAAGATTTGGCATGTTATTATTGTATGTTGCAGGTTCTTGTTGCAGTGAAACTTCAGATATCAATGGTTGTTGAACATTTGATTCCACTGATAATTGATGATGAGATACAGAATCTGATAGTAATTGATGCTGAGCGATAGATTCTGATAGTAGTTGATGATGAGGTGCAGAATCTGATAGTAGCTGGTGCTGAGGAATAGATTCCAATGGTAGTTGATGCGGAGAGATAGAAATAATGACTGAAGCACTTTGCTGGATGCATTGCGAGTGGCAAGATGGCATACAAGCTTGCGTGCAAAGATTCTTTTTTTCATTTGAAACTTGGCCATGTGGAATATTTAATTGTCCAATATTTGAATCTGAAAATAACGGAAATGGTGACTTATTTGATTCTGCCAGCAATATTGATCTATTCGACATTGCCATGGGTATTTGCGTATTTATTTTCAACATTGAAGCAGCATTATCCTTCTGTATATTCGATTCCCATGTTTGATATTGCATGGGACGAGATTCTGGCATCATTTGTCGTAAGTTTTGTTGTTGCGGTATTACTTTAGGAAAATTAATAATCGGAATGGATTGTTCCATTTTACACGTATTTTTACAGGATTGCTGACAATTAGAATATTGATTCTGCATGCATCCTTGAAGACAATTTGGAATACAAGTTGATGACAGAGAAGGAAAAACAATAGATGGAGATGGTTGAGATTTAGTTGAATTCTTTTCAATAGCAGAAGCAACTAATAGCGGTCCTTCTCGGTAAAATTGTTGTTGCTGATGATGGATAGGTGATTCTGATTCTAGCTTCTGTTCATTATTGCACTGACAAAGGGACTTAATTTGTAGACAAACACAACGTCGAAAACGTTGATGCTTTTTCTCGATGATTCGAAAGGAGTAAACATAATGAATTACTATGAAACCAATGAGAAATAGATGAAGAAAATTATTCATTTCCTTCTTTTGACAAGTTGTTAGGTTGATTTTATGGTAGTAAATATTTAAGTGAAGCTTTTATATAGCTATTCTCGAAAATACCCCGATCTAGCTTCTAGTTTAGCAATTTTTCACTTAGTTGAACAAACAAAAAAAGTTAGCAGTATCCGGTAATTTCCAGCTCTTTGTAAAATATTCCATCCAGTTTATTGCAACTCAAATAGATAATGAATGAATTTTTGTAGAAGCCGATCATATCCAAACAATCAATTAACAAATAAACCAACAAAAAATATTAGAAAATTTATTTGAATGAGGCTAAGCCAACAATTTGTAAACATTTTTTTTACTTTCAAATATTATTTGTCATTTCTTTTCTGTAATTTTTTTATCAAACAGAGGGAATAATTTTTTTCAAAAACTTTGCATAGTATTTAAATGAATCTTGTCAAATTCATTGAATTTTCAATAAACTATTGAAATATCAGTGAATTTTTATTACTATTTTGCAATAAAATTATCATTTTTACTTAAGAAGTTATCTTTAAGGAAAGAGCATATAGTGAATCTATTTAGTTAGGAAAAATTTTTCTTTTAAGAAGTTTCTAACATGATTGATAAGAGAATGAAAAGATAAAAAAAATATGGACTAAGTAATTCATAATCAAATCGCAATTTTAAAATGCGAAATTCGATTTATGTCTTTGTCGCTGAATGGTACATTTTAGCTTTTATAACACAAATTTTCGATAATGATTACTTTTAAATAAATCGATCAGAAATAATTATTTAATAATGATTTTTCATAATATTTCATATTCAATGATGATTTCTCATAATATTTCATCGAGTTTCAAAATTTAATTCAGTTTGTGTCGAAATGAATCATTTTAATTTCGTGGAAAATTTAACTCGTTCCATTTTTTGCCATCGCTGAGAAGTTATTTCCATTTCGAACTAATTATTTGATCATTTTTGAAGGATGAAACAATGATGCATCAAGCACAATTTACATAATGTTTATAATTCATGTAATACATAGCCACATACTTTCTCAAGCATTTCTAGTTGAGAAAAATTCTGCTATTTCCTCGTAAACTGGTTTATTCAATTCAGATTTCTACCCTCACTTTTTTTTTCCTCACATAAAAGAGTTGTGTGAAATTATTTGATGCATTCAACTTTCTAAAGCTCCTTATTTCTTTCTTTTCAAGCAATTTCGTTAATTTATCCTCAAATTATTTTCTTGCATTTTTCTTTTCTGAGAATAAGCTTCCCTCATTTATGTCCCCCTTTCTCCATTAATTTCTCAATTTCATCAATAAATAGCAATATAATACTTTTTATCAAATAATTATATAATGCTAAGATATTCTCTGGAGGTAAAATATGTTAAAAATATTGCTGCTATAATCAATAAACTGATGTTCACTGTTCTTTGAGATACTATGATCATTTTTCTTTTCTTTTTTTTTTTTTTTTTGTATTTTAAGATCAAATGAGATTGTTAAAAGCATTCAGAGAAATAGTTGAAATGAAAAAGAAAGTAAAAGGAAGTTAAAATATGAATAAATGAATTGATTTGAAATCTGAAGTTGACTTGAGATCATTCAAAAAAAAAAAAGTTTTAAAATTTTACATAAAATCTCAGTGTGAAGAAATATCACTTTCGAAGTTATCGAGTTCATAAACAAAAAATCGATTTCGAAAATTGTCAGTCTTACTTAACTTCTCGTTTAAAATTTCTAGCCTAAATTTAGATATTATTTGAAATTCTACAGTCTCGCTTCTGCAAGAAACTAAAAACAATCAATTTACTTTAGGGGTCTCAATAATTTCAACTATTCTTAATTTCCAGTTTTCTTCAGTAATTTTGAAAATTTATCAATCATCCATCAAAACACTATGAAGAATGATTTCTTATCTGATTTATTTCACATTATCGATTGAAAACAGAAAAAACAAGACAAAATGATAATATTTACCCATACAGAAAGATGCATGAAACTGTATTTTTTTTAAAATATTTGTTGTTTTTCATCTTCCTGCATTTCTTAATTACTTAATTACTTTTATCATTGTACGGATTTGATTATATGAGATTGGTGAATATCGATTGTGAACGATGAGAAGCAATTTACTAAAAAAACTCTTGGGGAAAGAGATGGAAAAATTGTCAGGTGATAATTGATTATCAAACACAATTCAAATTCAACCTGCAACAAATGAAATGCACAAATATTTACAAGTTATCTCTCTCATGGGAGTATGATTAACAGTCAATTTGATCATTGTTCTGGCCGATTCACATTAGATTTTTTCCGGTAAACTTAATTGATAGGCAATGATATGAAGCCAGATTCAATTAATCTTTCAGAAAAACATAGACATATGACAATTATGTCACAATAATATATCATTTGTTGTTCTGATGTAATAAACAGGCTTGTAGATAGATCAGAAGAGCACATAAAACAAGTTCATTTCAATTTTTTTTTTTTTTTCTTTCAAAAACACTGATAAAATCGATAAAATACTTAAACGCAGAGAAATACTTTGAAAAATTAATTGCTGCACATAGCAATTTACATTCATTTTTATTTTTGAAATTTGTTTAATATAACTTTTTTACATATATTATGAAATAAATTTCAAAATTTTGCAAGAATTTTTGTTCAATTCTCCATCTTCTTCTCGTACTCTTTGACCTCTTTGTTTATCTACGGATATGCATTCGTAATTTTATCAGTGGATAATTTCTTCTTAATCATTTTCCAATTTTTCATTTGCAAAAAAAATTATAGCGGAAAAATTTTCGTCCAATTCTTTTCCATCATATTTTTTGACCTTTTCACTAAATCATCTCCATCGTATCCTTTGACCTCTTCGTTTAGTTTCGAAGAGATATTTATAATTTCATCACTGAGCAATTAGGCAAAAAATGTCAGAAACATAAAACTATACTGAATTAATGATACCATCCATTAAGTACCATACCATACCTGCATGGAATCTATCGAGAAGAGAATAATGATGAAGTGGAATGGCAAAATAGCAATTAATTAATAGCAATATAGTACTTAATTAATTGATTGACATCATAATCGGACTAAAAATTGAAAAGTTTCCGCCAAAACTTTAAGCCATCAACGAGTTTAGTCGAGAAATGTTGACAGATCTGAAAATTTGCAGAAAGATAAAAAGACAGGGAAAGATGAGAATCAAACATCATTGGAAAAAAAAAAAATGCTAAAATCGTAGGAATGAGAAAAATGTTAACAAATATGTAAGAGACAAATATTTATCATTTCGAAAAAATGAATAGAAAGAGAAAATGAAATGCAAGAGAGAGAGAGAGAGAGGGAGAGAGGGAGGGAGAGAGATGACAAGGAGATGGAAAGATAATGTGATATTTGGATAATTAGAGAGACGAAGAAGAGAGGGTAAGAGGAAAGTTTAGTCTAATCATTCATTTATCTAACTAGCAATTTTACTTGCTTGCTTCACATCTGTTTAGCGATTAAAAGCTTCGTCCTCTCATTCTTCCCGATATTGCTATCTGTCCCCTCGGATGACACAACCTGCGGAACTATGTGTCATCCAAGGAGACATAGACCCTTCCTCAATTCATCAAGTTTCGTTTCAACTAAAGCATTTGTATTATTTGATTGCTATCATTATCGTACTAACTTTCATTCTGTTTATCATTTCACATTTAAATCTATTCGTTGAAAGAAAATATTTATCCGAAAGTTTTTTTTTTTTCCTATCTTCTTTCTTCCTACGAATGATCTCAACATATGAAGCGGGAAATCCCGGATTAATAATCATTAAATAAATTATTCGATCAATATCCTATCATATATATAAATATATTCCCATTATTCTTTCTTCCTATTATTATAGCATAATGATATCAATTTCTCATCAAAATTCAATTTCATTCGATTCAATCGATATATTTGTTCTATTCCTCCCCCGTATTCCAATACCAAATAATGCAGGGCAGATTTAAATTATCCCGTTCTACATATGCCATTTTTCGCTCATTTCATCTTGACACATATTTTGGGCTGCGTTAATTCTAACAGAAATTTGTGAAGAATATGAATTATGGCCTAGTTATTGGTCTATATATGGAAAAGGCTAGAGTGGCCTAGTTGTTGGTTCATATATGGGAAGGATTGGACTGGAAAATATGTTATCTGTTGAGTAAAGATAAGGCCAAGACTGGATATGCCATTTCTTATCATTAATTTCACATTCCATCCTTTTTAAACACTCCTCCAAAAGAGTTTCAACTATTTTTAACATTTGCAATAGAAATTTATTTAGTTAAAATTAGTTGGAAGGGAGAAATTTGAATGGTTGTCATGAACTCTCCATCTGGAGGAAAAATTACTTTGCATTTGATTATTATGTTACTTATTTACGAAGTGTTATGAGGACAGGGAAGAAGGAGCCAATCATACGGTCATTTTGATATCCGACTTTATTAACTTTTTTTCTGGCATCATCAATTCAATTATTTTGTTCTCGAATTAACTGATTAATATATGACAGTATTTTTTGGATTGCTTTAGAGTTTACAGAGGTTGTTTTTGTTTTTTGACTTTTTTCAACAGCCATTTTGATGTCGCGATAAAGTGCTGTTTTGGTAGATTTATTGAACTGTATGTTTGGAATGAGTGTTTGCTCATGCACATTCATGAGGCACGGTAGCACATACAAAGCATTTTCGGTAAATATTCACATTTCACTCACCTATATTTTCCTCTCTGTTTGTTTATTTATGACAAAGCATATGTCATTAATCATCTCGATGTTCAAACATCAGAAGTATAATTTATTCATCTACCTATGTCATATCTTGAATAGAATTATTCGATTTAAAACAATTTATTTTCGTATTTATATAAGTTTGTTCGTCAATAAGGGTTAGAAAAAAAATTATCCTTTCATAATTGCTAGTTTCCCAAGTAAAGTTTATTAAATCCTTCTTGAATTAATAAAATTGATTAGCCATTTAAATATTTGCAAATTAATTTTCTCATGAGCGCCTTATTTCTCACAATTAAATGAAATGTTTTCTGATAATAAAAATATGGCATTAATTGACTGATTGATACTATTAATTTACAGTCGTTTTCAGATCAGCTTATCTTTTTAATTCATCAAATTTATAATATTCATATGCGTTGTTCATCCTTAATCTGCCCAGTTTTTTTCTTTTCGTTTGCGTTTTTTTTTTTTTTTTTTTTCGAACATTCCGTTTGCAGTCCTTCGAAAATCCTGTTTCCAGAGCACACCAATCAAACCAAAGTATTATTCTGTCGGCTTACTTTTTTCCAATTCCAATTCAACTTCAAAACAGTTTTGGTTCGTATCGCATTTGGATACGCGTCACAAGTAACACATACTTATTGTGTAATGGTAGTTGTTATTTATTCACTGCAAAGGGTTTTCAGGTTTGCTTTTATATATTTGCATTTTTCTTTGTTTTTACATATTTGCATTTTTCTTAATTCACCATTACATCGCCTTTCGTGTAACAACTATAAATTGTTGTGTTACTTAGTGATATTGATAATCAGAAGGATGAATAGTGTGAATGTTTCATTGCTGAAAGCACTTCATGATCAAGGTTACGATTGTATTTCAGCTTGGCGAAAATATACTAACTCAAGCTGGGTAAAGATACATCTGTGATCTTGTCTTGATCATATAATTTACAAAACATAATTAGCCTATAAAATGAAATTTTAATCTCTTGATATATCGAGTTTAGAAACTCAGTTAAAGAAAAAATAAATATAGGATTAATATGAAAAGGAATTGTTCTTGAGTCTTTTTCTTTTGATAACTGCACATTGCTTAATTTTCTTTGTCTTTTTGTCAAACTTAATCGGATGAACAATATTTGAAAAATGCATTTTGTGGCAAAATTAAAAAAAAAAAATGAAACCAGAAAGATTTCAACAAATTATTTTTATTCTTTAATATAATATTTCGTGTGGATATATGTATTTTATATTTGAGAATATTCTTTATGATAGTCTATTTCATTCTGAAGAAACGACAGTGCAGTATTCGAAAAGGACAAATATGATACCCTTCAGCTACTTCAGTCACATTAGACTTAGTATTTGTATACTTATATGCAAAGTGTTATCTTTCTAAGAAAAAGTTTTATGTTTATCAGTATGCGCTTAATTTAATGATTAACTTGTCTGTGGTATCCTTCTATGAAATTGGTTGTGTGGCAGAAATAATTTCAATATCGTCCCACTATGGAGATTTAAAGGAAGAAAATTTGTTGAATCCTATGATTATATGCCTTTTTCATTCCTCTTTTTCTCTTTAATTTCTTCACGATATAAAAGATATTAATTATGCTTATCGTCATAGTTAAAATCTTTGAAGTCAAATGAGTCGATATTGTCTTTCCGACATCTGCATTAGTACGTTATATGACGAGAGGAACATTCGTAATGATATTTGATCCGTTTAAGTAAGCTTCTTTTTTTATCGCATTAACTAAATATATGACGTCATTTGTTAAGCATCTTACGAAATCAACCAGAATCACATTAAATTTTAAAGTACTTTAATATGCAGAATTTTTTATTGAGCGATTGACTATTTTGATTTATGACGCAAAAATAGCAACTAAAAAGAATAAAATTATTGAATCATTTATCAATACTGAAAAAGTTTCTAGTTATTAAAGTTGTGAATTGTTTTGAGTAAATTCTTTTGTTTCTGTATAAGCTGAAACATATCTGTTCTTGCATTTTTTTAGTTATTAGGTAATTCTGACATATTCAATTTGGCATTAAAACTTGATTCAGTAAGCCTCCTTTTCAGTTGATCGATTATCAATCTGGTTTTTCATTTGATTTTTAGAAGCAGAAATAGACTAATTAGATGTTGACTTTTTATATTTTTTTATAAAATATATAAAAAAGTCGAATATTCACTTACGATTTCTTAAGTCCACATATTAGATAAAATAAACTTAATATAATAAAAAATCTATTACTGAGTAATTCGATGAATTATTACTATTCTCACTATATTTCTCCTCCTATAATGCGAAATAAAGCAAGAAACTTAACAAGTTTCGTTCTTAAAAATGTTATTCCAAATGATATTTCAAAATTTCTTTTATATTTCATGGTTTTCCATAGTTTCATACATACATATCGTTTAGCTTGGAAAGATAATAAAATTGCAAAACTATTTAAGCTAAGCGATACTTGTTATACCCATAAACTCTTTAATTTGTTTAACCACTATATAACATGAATATTCTTTGCTTTTTTTTTATTTGCAATATCATTATGATCAATACATGTATATTGACATATTTTTTGCAATAAATTTGCGCAAAGTTTAGAATTACTAGTAAATAAGATTTTTTTAATTACTTTTCTTTAAATCAGTCCAACTTTCTTTAAACCGTAAAATACCTTCCAAGTTGTAAAGCATAGAGATGAATGAAAGCAAAAAAAAGAGAAATTTATTTGATAAACAATCAACAGTTATTCAGTCAATAGTTTTTTCTTTCAATTAACAATTATTATTTTCAATCAATAGTTATTCACTTATTTTCCATATAATATATTCAAAAAGGAATCAATTTTTTGAAGTGATGGGAATAGGCTATGCAGTGAATTTCTCCATAAGAGGTGATAATTGTTTACAACAAATGTTAAATTGTTTGTTTTCATTCATTCATGCACTGATATTTAAAGAAAGCTTGACCGAGAAAAATTCAATGAATTTTATGCGGGACAACAAAATTTTAGCATAAATGTTGCTAGTTTATTTAATGAAAAAAAATATAATAGAAATTTAAGTGAAATATCTGCTCAATATTTATATTTCTTTTGTTTCTTTCACAAGTTTTCTTGAATTATAACCGTTTATTTCGAATTTTAAATGCTCTAGAGATATTTATATAATTCGAGTTAAACAAGAGATTGCAATGATGTTATCGAATGATATTTTTTTTTGAATTTGTTGCTGATTATTGCTATGTAGTTTGGGAATTTATTCGACTTAAATATTTTCTATTAGGCCATTACTAATCAAGTGATCTTCAATTTGAAGAATAAAAAATCTTGCTAGCTATAGCAAAAATAAAAAATTAAAAACAGTCAGAATCGCTTCATGCTATTTATACAACAAAACTCTTTTCCTTTTTTTCTCATTTAAAATTTATTCGCAAGCATCAGCGCTACATTTAATTCCTGTTAACTCTATAAATTATCAAGCATTATCTTCTTCCTGTTATAATTATTAATGAACTTTCTTAATTGCGTTGAGAGTACATTTACATCAGGCTCATTAGCCGAAATTGGTTTTAGAAATTTTTTTTAGTTTTTCAAAAAGATTGAGCTTATAATCTCATATCTATATAATTTATGATTTGTGAATTCCGAAGATCTAAATTATTTTTTGGTATATTTCATCTCCAATATGATCAAGCATCCATCAACCTCCCTAAAAAGAACATATAATGTTAGCTGTTTAATTACATTAACTTCATGTGCCGATTAAGCTGTCAGTTACATAGTTTATTTAAAACATTTTGCTAATCTAATTAATTTAATTTGAATTTCGTACTTAGCAAGGATTGAACAACAACACAGTAACGACTTTGGAATAAGCAATTTTATACGTCATTGATTGATTTTGCACTGCAACAACATTAATCCAGTTTTGTATCATTTAAATTCTTATTGAAACCGTTATTGGTATTGTTCACATTTTTGTTAATTTCTATTTAAATCTAGCCTTTTGTTTTTTTCTTTTCAGTTTTGAATATTCTCGTGATCTTTGATTCTTTCGAATTTTATCGAAAAAAAAAACTGGAAAATATGATATCTTACGCATGTGATATTAACTTCCTCTCCCTATATCCTTCAAGTGCTTGTTTCTTGAATATATGTAATAATGCATTTGCTAGCCAACTGAACTGAACGTCAGAACATTTTTCTTTATTTTTTATTGGGAATAAAACTGAATACAGAAGACATGTAACTGAAGCAAGTTGTAATCGCTTCATTTAGTTACATCATATTCATTTTTTTGCTTATTTTATTTAATATTTGATATCAATTATGAAGAAAGCTATGGCAGTCTATTACAATGATTTTTGCTCATTTTATTATTATACTAGAACCCATTAACATTTAATGATTCATTTTTGCCTCAATAACTAATCAGTTAGTAATAAAAGCTTTTTCAGCCTAAGCGCAGAAGTTGGAGAATATTGTCGAGCACAGCACTATTGAATTTTGTCTTTGTGTTTGTATGACCAGTGAAACTTAAGTACAGTGAAAGTTTTACTGTTTCTGCAGGTGCAATAATTAAGCAGTTGGATTGTTGCAAAGAATTATTCCCAACTGCAATTTTCTTCTTTATTGTTCCAAGGTCAGTTTTTTTTTTTTTTTTTAATTCAAAATAAAGAAAAATTATTGAGTACTCAAGTTTTAACCTTGTGTCACCAGTAAAACTGCCTATAGCGAAATGATAGAGTGTTTGTGATGTGTTAAAATCATATTGATAGGAGGTAGGACTGTCAGACATTCTTTGGAACACGTCTGATAATATGAGTTATTACACATAATGCAATTCAGGCATGAGTGGTAATGGACTTTTTCTCCGAAAAGTCTTACAATTTTAAAGTCAAATTTTCAGTGTAAATCACTCAAATACTGAATCATTGCTAATTTATGGATCTAATTATGAATAGCATGACGACCTGTTACGTTAGCATTAATTTGTAGAGGGTTGGACTTTCCTATCTAGTGCACTAATAATGTTTTTTTCTGAACAACGAAATACTCCCAGCTAGTGTCCTTTTCTTTACGAATTTGGCTAGTTATTAAACATCTTTTTTCTTTTTTTTTTTCTCTCCCCATATTCAATTTACTCATTGTTTAATTTATAAAATTATATTCTAAAATAGAAAATGAGATAATGGAAAACATTTCGTTTTTAATTTCTCTTGTGCAATAATTATTTTCATTGCCTCAAAGGTTAATTCATTCATTTCACATTATTTGTGCCGGAAAATGAAAAACTGATGTGATTGGTGAATCGATTTTAATTTTAAAAAGATGCAGTAAGTTCGTAACCAATAATCATAAGAAATTTATTTATTGGATAAATCCAGCCTATTCCTGAGGAAATGCTTATTACATTAGATCTTTCTAAAGCTACTGTTACATGTCAACTTATTCTGTTAACCATCAATGGTTTTTTATGCGAAAACGTTTTATGTTCCCACTCATCTTTACTCTTTACTCATACGACTTGGTATCATTATATAAATCAGGAATTTTCAATTCTTTCATTAAGATTGTTTCCAGTTTTTTTGGATATTTACTTAAGAGAATTAAGGGTAGGTTGGATTTATCCATATAACTGCATAAAAGTGGAATGTTTGAATGAACAAAAGAATTGTGTTGTTTTTGAAAAGTTCTTGAATTTTTCTCTCATTTTTCTAATTTTTTTGTGTTTCTGTCACTAAATGCATGCATTGAATTTACATGATTTATATGGAAATATGTGTTAGAACGTAATTTTTATAAATTATTCTCCTAGTCTTTTTATGCTAGAATTATGTGAGAAAAGAAATCCCCAAATTAGATGTCACGTCAGGTGTTATTGTTGATTTTATTTGTTTATATGTTAATGATGAATCTTTCCGACCATCTATTTAATTTGTTCCTCATTTATTCAAATGTACTAAAGTCGCATGGAAATGAGATTTTTTTTTGGCAATTGGACAACAAACATATTTTGCTAAGGAATGTTTTTTAGTGTATCTAAAGTTTCTAGTAAATTATGGTTGTTTTTAGTCTACTGGTCTAGTTAGCATTGTGCATGTTGTTGATTTCATTCGTTCAAATCATAGTACGACATCTTATTGGATAATTAGCAATTTTGTTAGCAATTCTTTTTTCCCTTTTCTTTTTTGTTATTATTATCTGGTTATTATCAATAGACTGTAAAGAAATCCTAATGAAGACAAGGGCATATCGAACAGGGTATTGACATAGCACTGAAATTTTAAGCGAAAGAATCATGATTAAAAGCAAAAATTGAGTTTGTAAAGTAATTATAGGCCTAAGCGATTAAATTTCCTCATTCCATCATTACAGCATCTTTTACTTTTTATATAATTAAAATTTTCTAATTTTTCGAGATATTAGGAAAACAGCCGCTTATTCATGCATTGCTAACGCCCATCGTCAAGACTGACTATGGAATGATAAATAATCATCTGCAACTCGTAGTGAGTTTTTTGTTTTTTACTGCTGCCATAGCCATTCACTATCTTAATAAGTTATAGTTGATTTTTATTTATATTTTAACATATTACATAACTGAATTTTAAAGAGGAATATGTCTATCGAAGCAAATAGAGTGAATAAAAATCATTTAAATATGAAGAAACGAATTTTACGGGAAAAATGAGTCTTGTTATTATATTTGATTGATTGCAATTTCTGCGTCGAAATGTTCACGTTGAAATTTTACAACATTAATGGCTTATTGGCTTACAAAAATCTCATTTCTTTGATGTCTTCCATGCTGATTATTCTTCATCTAGCAATAGATGTCAATCAAAATATTCCGCTACAAATACAGCTTAATCTGAAATCAAGTTCCATGCTTCATTTTAAATCATTTTTCATAAAGGAGCAGTTAACATACTGAGGAAGTAACTGAGATTATAATCTGTATTTCAAATACCGAGTTACTAATACTAGATCCAAGCTTATTATCTCATTGCAAGCAGATGATCAATCGACATGAGAAAGTATAATCGCAAAGGTCATATGATTGTTGCCAAGGTCAACATTTAAATATCCATTCTCTTCCTCTGCGCCCTTTCCTCACCTCTAACATTTTTCTCATCTTTCTTCACCACTCTTTTCTCTCTTTCATTTGTAGCATAAGAACGGTGTTGCTGTATCATTACACTAATGGCAAATGGCTTGTCGCATGTTCGGATATTTAGTTTCTTTTCTGTTGAGATGATGCTGCTGATACTGCATATTTGTACCTTTGCATTAGAAATATTTGATAAGAGTAGAGCTGCACTTTGATAAAGAGTTCGGATGGTAAATTCTGCCATTTCCGAATTTTTCCGTAATTGGAAAAGAAGGTATGGCGAAAGAAAAAGTGAGCTGTTTTCATTCCTGCTCCATGCCAACAATTTTGTCTAATATTCATTATTCTCAGTTTGTGAATGACCTTCTTGATTGCTAGCCTGAGATGTTTGAATTTTTTATGGTATTTCTTGGATTTCTTTTGACAATAAAACAATTTTTTTTCATATTCAAAATAGATCATTCCAATGAGAAATGCTTTAAGAGCTGAAAATCATGATATAAGATATGCAATTGCAATATAATTTCTTCTAGTGATTGCAAACATAGAATTTCCAAATTAATAGAGATTAAAGTAATGTGCTGAAGTATATGTGATGTTCGATATATCAACTTTTTTGGATTTAAAAAATTAATTTTTAAAATAATATGCATTATTTATATATTTATTTACTTTTTTAATTCATTTGTTTATTTATTTATTTACTTGTATCTTTAATTTAGTAATTTAAATAACTTAACATTTTATAGAACTTATAAATTTCAGTTATTAGTAATAATTTTTCAGTCTTTGTAGATATCATCAAATAATGCAGTATCATTGAAATGCATTTTTTCATATGAATTCATTGATGTTACTCTTAAAAATGTTATTCTCTGGAAAAAAATAGACATTAACAGTTTGAAATAATAAGCAGCCGTGCAGTTCTATGTAGCTTTATTTTCAGGTATATTTATTGGTGGAGTATTTATTCAATAATTGCGTGGCTACGAAAATAAGGTGCACTATTATTCTTATAGGAAAAAAAAAACCAAACAAATCAGAGACTTATTGGGCACCCTTTTAAAAATCCCAAAAGAAGAAAGTAAATCAACATTTTCAAAAAAAATGTGATTTTGAACGAAAAATTACGTGTAACTTGATCAGTTTATTTCACTTTGCTTTTTGATTTTTCCTCACATATAAGTTACGTATTGAAATCATCAATCCCATCATATTCTCTATTATTACCACTTCCAACTTTTCATTTTTTATCACTATTGTTATCCATTATTATTATCACGGATTCATTACAGTTGATGTCTTACAGTTTGAAAGGAAAGGAGCAACACTTTTGTGTGTAATAGCAATTCGGTGCCCGTTGTGAATTATGATAACAGGAAAAAGAATGGAATCGTCAACTGCAAGACGATTAACTCATACGTATTTTAAGCCAGCACCTAGCGAAATTCAATATGGCAAAATGAGGTTTTTAATCACTGACCGACCATCTGATTTAACAATCAACACTTACATCGAAGTTATTCTTTTTTTCAAACACTTTAAATATAAGTCTTCTCCAACTATCAAATTCCATAAATTAAGTTGATCCGTTCAAGTTTGTGTAACACCAGTATTATACTTTTGCTGTGGAGGAATAGCGGTAATTTTAGAAATTTTCAATTGGAGCATCAATATATATACTGCAATTTACATAAAAATCGTAGTAATTATTGCAAAAAAATATTTTATCTACATTGCATTGTGCAGGAATGCAATAAATAATGATTTGCTTTATCAGATAACTAATTCTAAGCAAAAGAGGTTGAGTGATAAAAGATATTTGATTCTTTCTTTTTATTAATACTTCTTGTGATTTACTAGTTTCATATACTCAGTTTAAAAATTGATTAACAATAAATAATGATTTGTCATGTACAAAAAGTTCTTGAAATTTTTGGAAGTCCTTGAAAGATTGAAGTACTTCTCACCATATTTCCAAAATTTTAGGAACTTGAAAAGCATAATGCTCGAGCAGTAGTTAGGGTATGTGAACCAACGTACGCAACAACACCACTTATTGTTAATGGTATTGATGTACTCGACTGGGAATTCGATGATGGTAGTGCGCCACCTCCTGAGGTCCTTTTTATTTATTTAAAAGAAAAAAAGACTGATTTTATTACGTGTTTTTATTTAAGAATATGATTTTTTTTTTTTTGTCTTGGAATAGATATGATCCTGTGAACTGATTGTGCTTCTGGTCAACTGTGAATAACAGTATCTTCAAATATTTCGTTTTAGTCTTATATAAACTTCTTCTTTTGGTAGAATATTCAAATTTGTGATAAACTCACTCTGAATATTTCTCCTAACAGCTTTCACGTATATTAACATATAGTAACAAATGATGTTCATAGCTTAACCAAGTCAAATCAAAAAATCACAGGTGAACTCATTATATCGCATATATAAATTTAGCGACATCTTCTTCAAGATGATTTTTCTTTTTATAATTCAGTAAATTTATTCATTTTCAGTTGATTACCAAGTGGTTATCTTTAGCAAAAGAAAGTTTTAAACTATATCCAAATCAGTGCATTGCCGTGCACTGTGTAGCAGGATTAGGTCGAGCTCCAGTTCTTGTAGCTATCGCTCTTATGGAAGCTGGTATGAAATACGAAGATGCTGTTGATCTCATCAGGCGGTACGCTGCTCCTTTCTAGTCATTGCTTGGTAAATGTGAAATGAAGGGGCCTTAAGTGGAATACGTCAAAAGTTGCTATTTAGTGGTAAGAACGGTTCATGAAAGATTTGATAAGAAGAAATTTTGGTTCTTTATTGTAACTTTCTAAATCATAAAATTTACTGCAACTTTCTAAAACATTTCACGAAATAGTGCATTAGTAATGTGATAAACATGAGCGCCCTTTTAACATTATGAATTACAAACATATCCGGAGCAGAACTTCCATCTTGCTAAATTTTCCTAGATTAATGAAGTTTTCGCTGAAAGAGAAAATAAAAGATTTTTCCATATCTTTGTCATGAGCGGTATTGCATTGTGATGAAAATTCTGTTTCAGACATCGACGAGGCGCCCTTAATCAGAAACAGCTGAATTTCCTTCAAAAGTATAAATCAACGGGACAACTACGAAAATTGCGGTACAACGTGGAAGGGAAGCCAGCGAGATGTTCTCTGATGTAGATTGTCAGCCATGTGATATATTTTATTCTAACACATCATTTCACCTCATTTCTATGTTTCAAAATTCTAGTCTTCAAAAAAAAAAAAAAAAAAAATATCCTTCTAATTTAAAATCTTGGTTGTTCGATTATTCAATACAGCTATTTCATAGTACTGGAAGGACATACAGGATAGAACCGCGCATCGATGTGAAAAAAAAAAAAAACTGTATTTAATTTTTTAGGCTCTTTGTACACAAATTATGTGAAAACTGAAGATGAAAAAAATGAAATATCTCTACTTTATGTATAAGAAATTAGCATTTACCAGTAATATTTCTATTCTTTAATGACTGCTCTGAAAAGCGCTTTTCAAGAAAATACTCGATGCCATCACTTTTTTTTCCACTGTTATTCTTTACTCTTTTCCCTTTTCATTTGCTCACTGAAACCTGATCATATTACTAAAAAAAATTGAGAACAAAAATTTCTCAATGTTTCATGCGTGAATCTTTTAGAATTATATTCATTTAAAATTCTTGAATGCCTTGGTCTCCTGAGAAATCAAAAAGTACTTTTTGTTTTTGATTCCAATTCATTCATATGGACATGTTTGTGTTTGTCATTGCCATAATCGTGCAAAATATATTTTTTCGAACATCTGTTACATTTACACACAAACGTTCCTGTACATGACATGTGGTAAGATTTTTTTTAAACATTGTAAGACTAAATGTGTCGAAAACAGTACGATTAGTGTAACATCATCAAATACCCGTATGGAAACAATTTAAAATTGAGATCAGATTAGGCTTTCTCTTTCTTAATGTCCATAGTTGTGCCATCTAGGTTATCATCGTTATTCATTATTTCATCATTTTCTTCATCTGCAATTAGAAATCTTTACTTTCCAGCTGAATTCTTGACACAAAAGTGAAGAAAGATCAGGAAAAAAAAAGATGGAATTTGAAGAACTGCTAGGAGTGAAATGATATTTTCTGCATGATCTAAAAGCATACCTTTCAAAAATCTACAGAAGTTTGCCAATATGATATTGAAGGCATGCAAATGGTTGCGCCGGTCTGCTAACTGAAAATCGCCTGATGTGATGAATCAGGGAAAATGTGGTATGATTACCATATTATTCAGTGTGAAAAGATTATTATGATGAAATATATACGGCGAAATAGAAGTTAGCCCATCATATACTATTTTCTATTTAATAGATTTATATTTAAATTAAAATAAATACTGTGTTTCTAACGATTAAAAGATTGCACTGTTGAAATAAATAAATAAGGATGAAAGATTGCGAAAATAGAATTTTACAGGTTAGAGATTTTGCAGAAGTATTTCTGAAAATCGTTAATGTGTTAAAGGATACCAAATGATATTCAACAAGAGAAAATCAGTTATAAACAAACCTTCGTTTCTAAATTCCGTTGCTTTTCATGAAGTTCTTCAAGTTCCTTCTTGATTATCTCCAATTTCCTGCGATTTTAATTTTTATTAAATGGATAATAACACAACCGCTTAAAGTTCCAGTAATTGCAATAAAAACGACGGAAATACTACTATATCATTTCTCAATAAATTCAATTATTTAAATAAGGACTGAAAACTTCGCAAATATAATAAATTCCAAAGAGTTACTGGATTTGCAGTTTACTTTTTAACACTTCGTTGTGCAAAACCACTTCGCTGCACATAAAAATTCTTGGATTAAAAACGCTCAGTTATTGAAGTTGAATTACTTGTTTACTTTTCATTGGAATCTCTGTCAAATCGAAATGGAAATGAAAGAATTTTGTTCGCAAAAGAAATGCGTGAATTTCGATAAGCATGAAGTGAATTTTTATTGTACAGTATTAAAATGTATAAAGCCAAGATAGTTCTGAAACTTCCATAAGGAAGATATTTTGGATGACCATAGTTTTGTAATATAATCGAGTTTTTGAGTTACTTGAGATTGACAATGAAGTATCGATTTCTTCAGAAGTCTCAATTTCTTCTGACAATTTCTTCAATTTTTTTTTCGGTTCAACAGAAGAGATTAAAAAAAAGAAGAAAACCTGGTGGTTTCTGGCCTTGACGGCACCTTTTCAATCATTTTGGCCAATAATTCATATTCTTCTTTATTTTTTCGCATTCCTTTTGCGATAGACAATTCTTTTTTTGCGATGGACATCTTTTCATTCGCCTTTACAATTTCTTGTTCTATAATAATTTATAAATCTTGAATCATTAAACCAAGTAGCACGAATTACTAATTTTCTTTTGACATTATACAGTATAAAAAATGTTACTATATGCTACTGCACAGGAAATAATAAGTAATGACGTAAAAATGTCTAATTTTGCTTATATAAAGTTAAGTTTCGAAGCATAGTGTACAAGTTAACTATATTATCTCCAATCTTCAAGAATAGAAGAAAGCGTTATTCAAGTAATACTTTTAAGCGCAAGGTTGAATAGCATCGGAAAATGATCTTTCATCCCTTTAGCTTCAAGAAACATAAAAAGATAATTCTGAGAATTTTTTTTTGGAAGAACATTAAGCGTGCAATTCTATATTGTTTGTAGAAAAAAAAAAACTAGGAAATGTTTATACAAGAAACTGGACATCTCTGCAACATTCAATTTAACATTGAGCAATTCATTTTTGATTGTTATTATTAAATCAGTGGACTCAAAACAATGAAATAAACTTGCCTATATGATTGGTGAGCATAGAATACTCTTGTATCTGTCGCTCATTCATTGCGGAAATCAATACCTGCTTCTTCATCGCAATTTCTGCAGCATCTATCGTTTTCAAAATTCGTGGCAGTAAGCTAAAAACAATTATACAACCAAAATTTTCATCCCATGATTTACTCTCGTAAATGTCCTTCAAAACATCTCCAGAACTTTCATAAAAACTCCCAAAATTCTTCGAAAATACATAGGAGAGGTGGAAGAAATTTTAAAACTGCTACATAAATCAGTTTTTTTTAAACCTTTGTGACGGCTCCGGTTCTTTAATAAGTTTTAGCAGTAACGTAAGAATGGTTACGAATCGACGATCATCACCACCACCATCTCCATCTGCCACCAACTTCCGGATAATGCATTCCTCATTCATATTTACTGAAGTTAGCAGTTACTCGCAAAAGTTTATAAAAAGAAAATGAAGTTTAGAACCTTAAATACATGAATTCACTAAAAATGAATTTTTAAAGCTATTTGAAATCTCTAGAAAAATTTTCAAAATTACTTGAAAGCATATTAATGAAAAATTTAGTGGTAAAAAATTCAAGAAATCTTGATAATTCAGACCAAAAGATCAAAACGAAGCTCCCAACCCACAAAATAAGTGATTTTTTCCAAGATATAAAGAGAAATCATAAGAAGGCACAATCGATGGATAAATAAATGTCTTGGAATACAATACCCCACTAACTCAGGTAAGAAAGGCTGTATTTTCAATGAAATAAAACAGTTCCACAAGTAAAATCTGCAGAAACTTTGTGTGAAACACAACATGCAGACAGTATTGTTAACAGTTTATTGATACCATAACAAAAAAACAATCAAGCGATTAAAAAGTTAATCCATTTTAAGCATTAGATTCCTTCTTCTGCTGCTGATGCCGCTTGTTATGCTTTTTCGCAAATCGGAGATTCCTCAAAAACTTTTGATCAACTCCTTTCATGGACATGAAACGATGTTTCTTCGGCTTCTTAATACCATTTCTATGATCTTTTCTATCTGAAACAATTAGTTCAGTATCTCAGAATATCCACAACTGGTACTTAAAAATCCTCTACATATTACACAGTATAATAGTAATGATGATTAAATGGCATCTACACGATGAAAAAAATGTCCTAGAAGCTTTTAAAATAGTAAGAAAACAATTCTTTCCAGTTCAAAATAAAATGTTAAATTTGACTAGTATATTGTGATTTACAAACAAGGGGTCTCTCGCCCCCCTTAAAATAAAGAATCTTGAGGCGCATTTTTAGCATTACGTTAATAGCATCATATTTAAATCGGTGATATCTAAGGTCATTCCATCATTATAATTAATTAAACAGATTCGTTAATACAAATAAATGGAAATATTTATCACTACAGAAACATCCAACGATTGTAGATTACTCTTTGAAAAAGAATGATACATTTTGTGTTTCTAGATTCCAAAATATCTTTTCAGAGAGCGGAGAATCTCAATCGAAACACCATGGAAAAAAGAAAAAAAAAACAAAATTCATACAATTAATCAATACTTCTCGTGGTACAAATATAACAAAAAGTTATAGGTTCAAATGAATAAAATGAAAACATACTCTGATTATGATTTGTATGATTCTTTGATTTTGCCATACTGCTATATTGGCTATCTGAGTGAATTTATCCTGAAAGCAATTAGCTTGGAAAACAAATCATGAAACCATACAAAAAGGGAAAAAAATACACCTACATCTTCTAGATTCATATTCTGTCATATGCCCTAAAAACTTAATATTTCGCATGCATATCATCTCATATTATACCCAAATAACGCTACTACTTAAAGATCTCAAAGAAATAACAAATTAATGGACTTCAAATAACTCAAAGACTAAGAAGTCTACCCATATCCCCGTATATCCCATATCTCACCGCGGAAACCTCCCATCTTCAACAGTCTCAGTATGTTCCCATTTAAAAAATCGACAAATTCTCGCTATGCAACAATGATACACTGGTTAGATCAACTGGTCGGATCACTATGAAAAAATGTCTTCTGTAAATACAAACAATCTATTTAGTGTTCGTTGTTAGTTGCCACGCAACGTTTGGAGTTTTTCGCCGATTGATTTGAAATTTGCATTCGAATAGGCATATATTTAAGAACTTTCAGATTAGCTAAGACCGACCACGCTTGGCTTGGGTCCAGTTAGTTGTAAATAAGATAATTACTCATAGTTGAGTAGTACTTTCGCATCGAAAAGAAATAATAGTTGATTTGTTAATATAATATCATCTTAAGCAATAAACACTGAAACTTTTTTATTAGCCGATTTGAAGCTGTATATTATATTTAAAATCCAATTTCAATTTCGATATTATCAGTATTATCTTAGTGAGTATTATTCAATACATATGTGGTAATTGCCCACACTGTTTTCCAGAGGGAAACTTATAATGTGAAGATATATTGGTGATTGGATTTATTGACCATTAATCACTGTTAGCCACTACGCAGTGGTAATGTCTTGTTGTTTTGGCTAAAATTTTGAGAAAATGTTGTTAGAAAAGAAAAAGTATTCCTTCTCTCTGAAATATTTTCACGAGTGACTTAATCGATCCCATGTTGGTATTTGTAACACTGTAAGATCAAATAATGAAGCAGGTGGATTCTTTATAGAAATTCCTGTCGCACAAGTAGGAATGATCTTGCTCAGAATTCTTAATTCTATAAGGTTATCTTATAAGAGCATTTTGAACATATATTTTAATTGTTTTAGCATTTAGAATAGTTGTTAGTTAAAACTAAAGTATCACAGAATGAATGATCACTATTTCAAGAACTATACATTTCTTGAAATCTGGCTTATACTATTCAAGTTTAACATTTTATAATTCTTCTCACTGCTGACTTTTCGGGATAAAATCTATTCGAAAAAATTATCAAGTTACGCATTCACTGATTATTTCTAAAACATGGTAAAATGGGTGAATAGTGATTTCTCAATCAATTTCATTCATTCTTCAATTTTTTCAAATTTATCATTTCAACCAGATTCCATCATCTGAACTTTCTCAGCTAGTATTTTTCTTGTTTGCTTAAATCAACTTTATTTCATCAATATCTCTTCAACAGGACAATTCTAGAATGGTGCTAATCTTAACGCATGGATACTGTATTTTTTATAAAACTATTCAAGATTCACTTCAATAGTATTCCCGATGACTTGGTACCATGATCTGGATTCCATATAGAATATTTAACGTTGCTTTTATCCAAGCAACTGGTTCAAGAGATGATATCAGATTAAATTGGAAATTCACTAAGATTACTGATTACTGATTGTGCGCAATTCCCTCTTATCATGTCATCCGTACCACATTCTTACTTTAGCATGATTTAGTCGCATGGAACTGAATTTTTAAATAATTCGCATAATTTCTGGAACTGGATTATCGGAAGATGTGTAAATTCAGCGATAGAAATGAGTATCAAAAACAACTTTATGGCAATTCGAAGTTTAATAATACTCAATTCTTGCTTATTGTGTATATTTGTTGTTTTCTGTTCATTTATTTAAGACATCCTATGAATTGTTTATTTATGAAAGAATTAAAATAATTTTACTTAATTTCACTTAATATCACCTGCTGAATTAATCCAATCTTTTTACATGCAACGCACACATACTTCTACATCATATATTTTAGCAATGATGAAAACACGAAATATTAGAGCATTTTGATACTTAAGTTCCAATAATTCAGTTTCTAATTAATATTTGTTTTGACATTTATACTGATATCAGTATCATTAGACCATTTCTTTTTCTATCATATTTGCGTTCTCTAAAGAAACTTCGCAGCTGCCGAAAACAAATAGTAATTACGCACTTTTTTTCCTTTCAATTTAATGAAATAAAATATTTAATTATAATTCATTTCTAATATCACTTTATTCTTTACTTCACGTACCGCAAAAATGAGACTTTATAAGTACATTTTAGAAATCAGGAAGGATAATGAAAAAGATACGACATATAGAAATAATAAAGAAAATGATAAGGCAGCTTTAGATCAGTATTAGGCAACTTATTGATTGAAAAACAAGGAACAAATAAGTGCATCACATCAGCAAATCGTGTAGTTTCAAAGATTTTTAAATTAATTATAGCTAAAAACTTGTGCCTAGAATGAGAAATTCATTTAAAATTTGTAAATAAAATCGATCCATGCCAGTAAAATGAGATTATAAATAAATGAGAAACTTAACGATTGCTTATATTACTTGTGAACAAGAAGTTAGTACATTGTTGAAAAAAAAATACTGATCAGTGAATAAATATCAACAGTGGAAGAGAGAGCAATTAGATAAAATAAATTGTGATGGCAGATCACAACTAATAACAATAATCCCAACTTGAGAAAACTTTGTCAAAAACGAAATTATGACTTGGCACTTAATTGCAAGAATTCGAATCTCAGCAATGTCGTTTTGCAGATTTCCTGCAACATGCAGTCATCTTCAACATTCTACTAGTAAAAAAAAAAAAAAAAAAAAAATTAATAAAGACGAGCGGACGATATCAAATATCACTTTCTTTCATCTAACAAACTATGATAAATGGAAAATGATCGTACAATTATTATTATTACCATTGTAAATATAATTAAAAATCTTTAGACTAAAATTTAAAAATTACTGTGCCTTTAAATTACCTTTTAGCTATATCGAAACGAACAGTGACAGCCGAAAATTAGATGAAATTGACAAAAATCCGAACACAACATTGCTAGATTTCATGAGGTGCTAACAATATATTATAATTCAGATATAAAGCAATTATCAGGAAAAGGTAGAAGATCTTGTTTATACACATGTTTGTAACATTATTATAAAAGTCATAATTTTTCGTTGGGAAGAATAACAACTTATGATCATTTAGATGCAAAATTTAACACCCAATGGTAAATAGATAATAATTTTATAGGCTAAAACAGAGCGTAAAAATTTCGGGAAAGTTGAAAGAAGAAATGTCTAAAATTATTCTTTTATTTTTAAAGCTCGAAATGAGTTATACATCAGTTCTATCTGCCGACATCGATCAAAGTGTTGTTCTAGGTAACAGTGATTGTTGTTGTCTTTTTTACTTTCTTTTTGGTACGAGGCTTGCTTTTCGCTTTTTTTATAGGTGACGATGATGTATGAGAAGCCTGAATATTTAAATAATAAATTTATCTTGCAACAGAAAATCTAAAATTCTAGAATAAAGTTAGCAATTCTTATTAAAAATACTTAACTTTCACCGCTATTTTAAATCTATTGCCAAAAAAGTTGTAAAGTTTACCAAATTTAAGTCCGAATTAATCAACATGAAAATAGTTTTACTTTTTGAATCAACTTTGCAGTAAGCAAAGAAAATATTTTGATGTATATTTCTGAATATTGCAAACAGTCCAAAAATTGCTTGATTTGATTTATATAAACAACATAATCAAAAAGCATTAATAGCTTAACAGGTGAGAAAACTGAATAAACTGATTTGAGGTCAAGAATTTCATCCGGTAAATCTAGTTGTTGCCATCTTTTGCATTAAGATAGTGTTATACAAATATGGACTTCTTTTCTTTCAGATTTGGGGAATTTTTCTTTTTAAAAAGCCAATTTCCAAGAGCGTATGAAAATCTGTTTTAATTGCGAGGACAAAAAATTATGGAAAACACAGTTCATGACCATACCTTTGCTTCTTCTAATCTTTCAAGTACTTCAGTTTTCTGATCAATTATCGTAGTGTTTTCACCACTGCGCCTAATACTTTGACCGCTTTCCGATGATTGATCTCGACATTGTTTGGAACTTGATCTGCTCAAACTTCGTCGTACACGTTCGACCAATTTTGTTTCTGAAAACAAGTTTAAAAATAGAAAATTGTATTGTGATTTCCGGTATTTTCAATTAGTGGATCCTGGAAAATATTATTCAGTAAATTTATTTGGGAACTGCATTATAAAACAACTTTTTGTATGAAAGAATTTTTGAATTCAATACATTGGATTATCATTAATTACTTGGTTATATATCTCAAACATTTGGAAGTGATAAAGCAACTTTCAATAGAACAATTACTATTCATGGAAGTCGGTTCTTGATTCAAGACACATGATTTAACTGTACTATATATCATCAGAAAATACTTTATATTATATAATGTACAGTATTTCCTGGATTTGCTTGAAGTTTAAAAAAAAAAAAAAAACTAGAAAGTAAAAAATTGAAATTTTTTTCGAAAAAAGAAAAAAAAAGTCGAACTCATAATTTTGAATGGATTTCGACTTCCGCGAGAAACATTTCCGAATGGTGATTGACTACCCATTAATTCTTCGATATGACTTAGTGATGTATTTCGTCCAAGTACAGTAATTGATACTGGTGATGGTGCTAAAGGTGTTATCACCTAGAATCAGAAAGATTATGAATAAATTTGATTCATTTAAATTTTAATTTTGATTTAGAAAAACAAAAATACATACATTCTTTGCAGCGCTTCCAATGCCTTTTCCTATTCCAGTGGTTTCAACGGAACGTGATTTACGTATACCAAACAAAGATCGTTTTGAGTTTAGAAAAGTTTTTGTTGCATTTGATTCCATTGTTTCAAATGCTTTTGCCATTAAGCGTACCGATGGTTGGTTACCGCGAGCTAACTCAACTCGTCGAATATCATACAAAATATTCGTTCCTGTAATTAATTAATTTTATTGAAATGTTCGATTAAGAGCTTCTATAATTCACCAGGCTCAATTGATTCATTTCATTTTCAATTCTCAAAGACAATTTTTAATAAAGAAAACATGAAGAAAACCAGAAAGTCTTTCATACATGTTGCCACTGCAAATATCTTGGTGTTAATAAAAATTACAAATTAGAAATCACATAGCAATCACGTAGGAAATTAAAAGTCGTCAAAAAAAAAAAATATTTCAAAATGAATAGAACAGAACATTTTATAAAATTTGATTTACTTATACTTTTAATTGAATGAGATGAAACTTTTATATTACCAGTGCTATTTGTTCTTGAATGCACTTGTTCGCTTGATAAATCACCACCATCTTCCATCTCATGCGATGAAAAACCATTGTTACCTCGCCGATCACCTGAAGCGGAACGTGAAATGCTTTTAGGAATGTAATGAAGACGGCCATCTTTACTGTATTCTACTGCCATATCCTTGTCTGAAACAACACTTCCCATTTTTCAGAAGTCTGCTAAGATTCCGTAAAGAAATCGTAAAAACGTCTATTCAAAAATTCTTTAGAATTCATAAATCATTTAATTCGAAGATATTTCGGAATCAAAAATTTCTAATAATGCATTGGCAAGAATGATTACAAATGCTCATGTCAAACGGATTTAATTTCTTTTTTTGAAAAACAATTTGAAACGAAAAAAGTGGAATTACTAAGGATTAAAGTAGGTGGTGGATCTGGAAATGGTGAAATTTTCTTTACTGACGATTGTGTTCCATTATCCATTGCTTCCAATTGTCGTATTTCAACGGCGGAATTACTTTCACTTAAATATTTCACTGTTGCTGATAGCCTAAAACTTGAAAATTGAGCAAATTGATACGTTTGGAAGAAATTAATGAAATTTAATGATAAAAGAATATAAAAATTTAAGTATCCAAATTAGTTGACATCGCTTGTTTTGTCAAAAATTTAAACAAATATATACATATAAGATTGCTTTTGTTCTTTTTCAAATTCATTAGTAACGTGCATGCATAAATTATACGTAAAATGCAGTACTTATATGATGATGTCGGAAGGGTACTGTAGGCGTAGAATCGAGCCGGAGTTGAGGATTGAAAAGTTGCATCAGATGGTGCTTGCGATACAGAATCGGATTCACCTTCAACCGATCCAACATGTTCATCAACTTTACTTTGTTTTTCTCCATTGCTGGAAATTAGACAGTATATTTCAGAGAATATTGGAAGAAATATTCCAATGTCTTGGTTATAAACGAATTATCTAAGCTAATCTTAAAGTTTTTACATTGGTAGAAACTTTCAAAACATTTTAATTCATTATTAAAAAACATTCATTATATTTCATCATTTCATTCTTTCCAATGAAATGATACTATGGTAATCATAACTTACAGTAGATACAGTAGCGAACTCAATACAGTAAACTAGAGGAAACAAAAAAGAACCTGTTCATAAGTGGTTGATATTCTTCCTCTTTCATTTGTTTCAACTGGGAAACAAAAGCTTTCAGATTATCAAGTGAATCCTTTTCAATCTTTGGTGATTTCTTTATCAATTCGATTAATACTTGCAGCTAAATATCACTATTATAATTCAACATTATCAATGTTGCAAGATAATTGGCACTGTTATCAGTACACTGTAATTATCTTCCATATAATAATTCATGCATTCACAATTCTTTGAAAGTGTATTAATGATGATTTGCTATTTTTTTTCCAAACAATTTTATTAAACAATGCCACCTAATATGAATAAAACTAAAGAATGTAATATATGCTTAAGCAAAATTAGACCTAAATGCGTCGTCAAATGATTTTCATTTCAAAAATTCTTTTTCCCATATGGAGAAAACATATTGTTGAGGAAAAAAAAATTAGTAAACAAAAGACTTGAAATAGTTGAAATAATATGGATGAATAATCAAAATATACAAAATAATCAAAATACAAAATAATCAAAATATTACCTGTTCAATAAGTAATGAGAATTTATACTTCCTTGTCAATCGATGAACTTCGTTCACATTCAGTATTTCTTGTAGCCTTTCAAGTTCACTTTCTAAGAATTCTTTTGCACCTACTTGCATATCACGTGCTTCCATTAAATTTCGTTGACTTATTTCCAATACTTTGATCTGTTCACGTAACTGAAATATTTTCTTTTATTTTTTTCTTTCTTTACTGTTTTTAAAAAATAATTCCGAAGATTTTGAGCATAAATTATAATAAACTGAATAAATCATGCAAGCTTTATAATGCGAGAATTTCACTTACATTTTTAATAGTTCTCTCTGATTCTTGCTGCTTGGCGAGATTTTCATTCAGAAGTTCTTTTATTCTCATATTCAGTCTTTCAACTTCTTTCGCATGAAAATTTTGATATTCCGCATATTTCTTCTGAACCATTTCAGCAGTTTTCAAGGCACTTTCCGTTATCTGAAATAATTAATTTCTTTTCGATAAAAATGGAAAAATATTAAACTAATCCGGAAGAAAACAAAAAAAAATTTGATCAGGACTTATTTATTATTCAAACAACGAAAATGAAAAAAGCAGCATATTTGAATAAAAGGAAAAAAAAAATTTTACCAAAAATTTCTTCGATTTAGCGATCTGAAACAAAACTTCATCTTTGGAATTTTTTGATATCAGATTATTTATACGTGAAGATTGCTAAAATTTTATGCAATTTGGACATAATTGTGCTTGAATTGAAGGGCAAATATGGATTAGGTCAGCTGATAAGTTCAGTACTTTACAGATATCACTTTATCATAAGGCAATCCTGACTATTAATATATAGCTCAAAGTTAGATTAATTAAACTCAAATAATAACCTTAACATTTTTTGTGTCATTGATAGTTTTGCTATCGATATTAGTATCAGCTGCAACGGGCTTAAGATGAGACTTTTCAACTTCCCATAAGGCACGATCAGCTTCATGAGTTTCTTTTGCAAGTTTCAAGTTAGCATTCAAGTTGTTCACTTCCTCCTTTAAATCTTCTATCTGCTTGGTCTAAAAAATTTTTCGAATTTTATTTTGATATCTTACTCAAAAAAAAAAAAAAAAACCCATTATATCATATAGAAATAAATGAAGAGCAACAAAAAGTTGCAAATTTTGAAATCTTCCAAATTCAACAAATTTACATAGAGTAAAAATAGAAAGTTCAAAAAAGAAAGAAAAAAAAAACAAAAAACCATTTCGATGCTCTTCTGTTCTAATTCCTTAAATCGTTTCACATCACTTTCTCCACGTCGTTGTTCTTCCGATACTTTACTTTCAAATGTATGCAACGCTTCACGATGATAATCACGTTCCCGACGAGCTTGTACCAACTAAAGGAAAACTAATCTAGTTATCAACAATTATAACTAAAACTAGAAGTTCATAATTATCATTCCTACCTGTGCAAATATATTTAATAAAGATTTCAAGTGAACTATACGGTAATTGAACCTGTGAGTGTAACGATTTATTTGTATCCTCCATGATTCGCATTCGACTTGCGAACTTTTGCTGTAATGCATCAAGCTCCACGTTGCGAATCTGCAATACATGCATGAAGAAGAGATAATATTTTTATTATCAGCAAATAAGTATCAAATAATTAAATTATGCGAATTCTTAACTTAATTTGACCTTCAGATTATATCTATCTTTTACCATGAGGTCAAATAGAATAATTAGTAAAGCATTTCTTTGTGGCATTATTTAATAGATGAGTGAAAGAAAAAGTTAATATCAAATAAATTTTGACATTAAATTAAATCAGACGGTAAGTGGAAAGATTATCGGTAAAAATTATCGATCATCGATAATTATCGGTAAACGATTATTTTTGCTACTAATGTTAACATATTTCTTTTTCCTATTAATATCTATAAATTTATTTCTTAAACTTGTGTTATCAGTGATGATAGAAGAAATCAATAATACCTTTTCTTCTTGTCTTGCTTTATGTAATAAATCATTCTTATCTTTTGTCCATTTTTGTTGCAAAGTAGCAAATTCCATACGTAAATCTTCATTATCTCGTTTTGCTTCTGAGATTTCATTCTTCAATTCTTTGTTCTGAACAATATACTGATTTAAAATAATTCTAATCTTCAAAATTTTTTGAAATTGCATGTCAAAAGAAATATTACACATAACAAATATCATCAAAGTAATACTTCAAAACCAAAAACATACTAATTTTGATATGGCTAAATGAAAAAAAAAAAAAAAGTATGAAAAAAGTTCGGATTTGCAAATTCTTAAAATTTATCAAATTAACAATCATGAAGATGAAATGATAAATCAAAAAAACAACAACCTTTTTCTGTAGTGTTGCGATTTGATCTTTCAGATCGATCATATCATCACTTTTATTGCTTGCATTAATTGGTACTGCCGTTGAGTGATGTATGACGGGAATAGATATATTCACATCAGAATCAATCTTTGTATCTATCATAACATTCAAATGTAAATTTCAAAGAAATTGAAGATAAAACATCAAAGAGGACTGTAACTTCATTAAATATTTTTTAAAGATTTGAAGAATTTTCTCTAATAATTAGTTCTTAAGACAAATATGCTGTAATTTCGGTCTGAAACCACCTGATATCAGACTGTTTCTTTGTAATAGATGTTAAGAATAATCGCAAATAGTCGCAAGTTTTTAAATATGAAATAATAAAATTAAAAAAACGAAATAAATCCTAAAAAAAAAAATTATGAAAACCACCTTCGGTGCTATCATTCGTGACATCTTTATTAAGCTCTTTCCTTAATCGTGCTAATTCATCTTCAAGCTTATCACGCTTTTCCTTCCAAGCATTTTCTTTCTTCACGTAACTGTTATGTAACTTTTCTAAAAAATCACTTTTCTTTTTAGTTTTGAAATCGAAAAGATTCAATGACAACAATTGAAATTTCAAATGATTGTTAAATTATGAAAGTGCTAACCGAGATTGTTTAATGTTTCCTCGCATTTCTTTTTCAACAGCGTTATTTCGGATTTTGATTTCGTTCTCTCATCAGCTAATTTTTCCTTTTCCAAATCGAACATTGATTCTAATTTTTTATATTTGATTTCAAATTCTTTAGCAGATCTACGATCCGCTTCAATATCCTTCAAAAAATAATAACATAGACAGAGATTTAAAAAAAAAAAAGAAAAAAAAAGTTAAAGATATGACTCTTTTAAAAAAATAATCGAAAATAAATTAAAGACAAAATATGGATAGAATAGAATTAAAAATTTATCTGAATTTTTACCTATAGAATTAGAATTAAAAATTAAATTATCTATAGAATTAAACATTTACCTGAATTTCTTTTTTTATAACAAGCAATTCTTTTTTCAATTTATCACATTTTTCATCTCGTTCCTGTACCATACGAACTTTCTCGGCCAATGCTACAGCTCGAGATTCTAACAAATGCTCCTGCTCGATTACATTCTTTTGTGCATCATTTAACTTTGTATGTAAAGTACGAACCTTCAAAAGAGATGGAACATTCGATTATTCTAATTTCATTTTGAATAGATTTCATTGTATTCTTACTCTTAGCTTTTCAGTCTCACCTCATTTTCATAGCTTTGTCGTTGCTTTTCAATTTCAGCAGTCCATCGATCTTCTGTTTGTAGCACCTGATTTGTGAGCTCCTGAAATAATAATGATAATGATAATGACAATATTTGGATAGTTAAATTGTCAAAAAATATGAAATTTCAATAAAAGAGCAAAAATCAATGCTATTCTATGCATGATACCTTATTTTTCTTCTTGTAAAATGTGATTTCATCCTTTTGCGATGCGATGATCGTTTCATTTTCTTTGCATTTGTTGCATACTTCTGAATTCACGCTTGAAATACTTTTCACTGGAGAACCACGAGCAACACCTGCTATATTAACCTAAAAATATCTCAAATTAATCTTCATAATTGCAAAATCACATAAGTGAACTTCGTATATTCATGCTGTAAATGTCATTCCTTTTATTTTTCTTGGTTTTGTTTTTGTCGTAAGGAAAAACTCAAAAAATGAGACACAAAAACATTAAATCAAACTAATATGGATAATAAAATGGGAATATTTTCAGTAATTGATTAAACAACGATTAATTTGATTATGATTTGATCACAAATAACTTAGAGCTGTAATCAATATGAATTGTAATTATTACATTATTTTTTTCTTTTTTAGCTTCAATTACGAAATTTCTAACTAAAAAATTATGCTCCGCAAAAACTTATAACAATATTTGTCTTGCAATCATGAAAAATTAATTAAAAATTCTTTGAAGCTTAACCTAATTATTATCAAGCATAGAATCAATTTTAATTTCATGTAATTGAAGTTTATTTCATTAAATTTAAGAACTAAATTACTAAAAAAGAAGGCAAAATTCTAAAAACCTTATGTGCTTCGAGTAGTTGATGAACATTTTTTAATTCAGACATTACACTTGCCAATTCAGCAATAATTGTTGCGCTGTTGTCCTTCGATAATGAGCGCCGCCGTTCATCCTCAAGAAGAGCTGATATCAAAAATTGATATGATAAATGGTTTTATCTTAACAGAACATTCTAATACTTTGATTTCTTTATTTCCATTAAATAATAATTATCATTTAATTAGCAGCATTAATGCTACTTGATAAATAAAATAGTAGTAGTAAATAATCGAAAGGAATTTCATTTCTCAGAAAAAAAGTTAACTGTAAGCAATTTAAGCCAATTTTGAAGACTACCAATTTCTTCAATTTTTCTCCAAATTCGATTATTTGTAAATGTAACATTACAAATTATTTTTAGTGGCAAATCTCAAGTAGATAGAATTTCTAAAATTCAGCGAAACACATCTTCAGTGACAATTTGGAATCACAAAAATATGAATGGTCACAACGTGAAGCTAAGATAATGAAATTCTTAGTATCATCAGTACTCGCCTGAGAATGAACGATTACTTCTAGTTGATGCAATCTGCGAATTTGATTGAATTTAATAAAAGTTACCTTTTGTGCACTATCAATTTTTTCAATTTGTTTACAAATTCGATTTGTTTGTGCTTCGACAGATGCAAGTACTTCACAACATTGTTCAATCTATAAAAAATAATTTTTCCAACATATAAAGCAATCAATATTTCATTGAAATTTATGAAAAAATTTTTTTTTTCTGATAGGAAAGAATCAAATATAACTTTCTCCATTCTAACCTCATCCGTGGTAGCGCTGTCAATTTGCGAAGAATTGATAGCATTTGTAGCCTTCTGTTCACTCAATTGCTTTTCTAGTTCTTCACATTTGTTCTTCAACGAATCCTTGAAAAGAAAAATTGCATGAAAAAATTAATAAATAAATTGTAAATTTTGAATTTTTCAGAATTTTTTTTTTTTATTGCTAAATGTCATTCCTTGGAATATTGAATAAGCAATATATCTAATTTGTCTTCTTTACTTCAAGAGAAGACAAATTTGATGATATTGCTTATTTTTTCAAAAATTTTTCATAACACTAAAATCTTTATATTTACTGCATAGTATTCATTTAAAAATCTGAAATAACATTTTTAAACTAGAAAAAAGAATGAAAGAAACAAGAAATCACTAAAATGCTGAATATCATTTTGAACAAGAAAATAAGAAGAATGTAAAGGACTAAAACTTTGGCTTTTGAGAATATTCTTGAAAAGGTGAAAGGTAATGAAGAATGCTTCAGAATACAGTAGGAATACAGTATAAATCATCGAAATGGGTGAGGATTCTGGTAGAATTGCGGTAAAGGAAAAGTTTCGAGATTTTTCTGTCGGTGAAGAAAAGGTAATTTAAAATATCCATTTTACAATATTCGCTTACCATATATGCGGTTTCATTGCCACCTTCTTTCACAATTCTTCGATGAAGATTTGAACAGCGATCATTTACCAATTGAAGTTGATTGTTCAACAATTCAACCTTCAGTAAATTCATAAAATTAGAAATTTTCTTACATTAAGAAAAAATTTTGAATTTTAACGTTAAAATTGGATCAGATATAATAGGATAAATTGGATAATTGATAGCTTAAATGGATTCCAGTAAGAGAAGCACATTTTTTACAGCATCAGAATCCATGTTAGATTAAATTTTATCAAACTATTAATGTCAAAAAAAAAAAAAATGAAGAAACCTTTGTAGCCATTGAGATCAATTTTTGATTATCCGATTGAAGCATCATTCGTTTTAACTCCATCAGCTCATTCTCGACAATTCTCTTATGCTCCTTTTCTATTCGTAATTCAGTTTGAGCTAAAATAATATATTTTGAGGATAACATTCATCAAATATATGGTCAATAAATCTATGAATCGTAAAATTTTGCTGATAAAAGACTTCTGAAGTTCAATCGTATTTTTACCTGAGTTTTTATTAATAATCAAATCTTACTTTTAGTTGGTATATGAAAATGAAAGGAAAGAATGTTCAACGAACATTTTTCAGATGTTACTGATGAATTAAGCTCGGTTTGTTGTTTTAATTGCAACGATAAGTCTAAATTTTTGCGTTCTAATTCACTAATTGTTGCCATTAGTTGGCCAATATCACGTTGCACTTCAGGTGGCACTTCGAATTGTTTTGCCTTCAAGAAAAAATTTTTGTGAGAAATTCATATTTTATAATTTTCGGAACAAATAAATATTTGAACAAAAAATTCAAAAGTTAAAAAAAAAAACTTTTTTCGAAGTAAATGATACTAATTGTAAAAAGATTATTTTATAAAATCTATCATTTCCTACTGCGATCTTTTTTTTTTTTTTTGAAGTTTGATTAAACTTCAAAATTGCAAAAGCATCAATAAGCTCAAAACTTACTCGTCCGTTAATAATTTCGCCGTTTTCTAAAGTTTTCTGTGAACCCAATTTCATTTCCATAATTCTACAGATGCAATTGATTATTTGCATATAAAAAAAGAGGTTAAATAAAGGTAAAAAAGTAAATATTTAAAAATGAATCAATCTAAAATAAAGTTAAAAATAAATAAGTTGAAGAGATTGCAGATCTATTCTATTGGCATTTATGAGTGCTTGCAAGTTCAAAATTATAATATTGTATGCAAATATTAGCAATCAAAAAGTTGAAAAAGTGCTAAAAAATTAGTTGACAATAGGGATACTGTAATAATCCTCATTTCCAGAGAAATATATTATTGATGCAATAGTCAGTCCAAAAAAATATCTTTTTTTTTTTTTTTTCGGAACGAAAATTTATTACTTCTTTGAAAGATGAATGTTTTTCTTTTCCAAACGTTCAACTTTAGTCGACAAATGTTCCATTTCATGTTCAGCTAATTCTAGCTGTATTTGTGCATGACCTTCACTGAAATTATCCTCTGAGATTATGTTATCATGTCATATATTTCGCATGCAAATGATCAGAAAGTTATGGAATGATAAGAATGATAAGTAACATTTTGCAGTGCTTTCAGATTTTGAGAAAAATTAAATGTTAATCATTTGAAATTTCTGAATATAATTTAATGATAAGAAGCTTTATTATGAGTGATCGCATCATACATTCATTTTGGCTCATTTCAACATTATAATCTTGAATAGCATATTGATAAGTTATTATCATTTTTACATATCACTTATCATCAAGTACCATCTATCCAACATTCCATCATATCACTTGCCAGTAACATTAAAAATGAACTAAAAATAAGAATGAATTTTGATGGAAAATAAAAATTTGAGCATTCAAATGCAATTTTTTGAAAAGTTAAAAATCTTATCAACTAAGTTGATATATTGTCATCAATTATTATAATTCTTACAAACGATTCAAAAAAAAAACCCCCAATAAATGTGATCTTTATATTACTTAAAAAAAACTTGTGATAAGTGATATGGTACAAATGATAATACTATATTTATCACATGATATCGAAATGAGAGAGGAGAAATGTTGAAACGATCGTAAAAATCAGTGGTCAATAATAAAATTAAAAATATCAAACAATTCAGGAATTTCAATTCATTTCTATCCTCTTAAAAATATGCATATCGTTTTCAGTGTATTCTATGCAAATTGTGCAATAATTCAATTCAACCCTACTTTTCTGATTGATTTAAATTTTTATTTCTATTGAATTAATTTACTATTTTAGTTTTATTAGATTATTTTACTACTATTTTATGGAGTTAAAGACGATTTATGTAAATGTAAAAAAGAAGTTAAATTGAGTTATCGAATAGAATTTGAGTAATTTTGATTGATTATGAAATTAATGAAATTTCACCTGAAAGAGCGTGTCATCGGTGGTCTCTTTACATTCTTCAATCTTGTTAATTTTCTCAGCATTTCTTCATTCTCATTTTCAACATCCTAAATTTTTATAAATTAAAGTTTGGAATTGTTTGAAATCAAATTATTGCCGATCTGCTACAAACCTGTAGTCTGAGTTGTGTTCGATGCAAATCTTCTTCTGCAAATTTCAACTGATCTCTTAAATCTGCTTCACGTTCCAGTACATCTTGCATTTCCTTACTGATTTCGGAATTGATCGAATTAATCGACAAATCTGCACTGGTTCTTTTCTACAAAAAGAAGAAAAAAAAAAAAAAAGATTTTTCGTCTTCTTTTTTTGAATTCTTTTGAATCGTATTAAACAAATATTAAAATTATTTCGAATAAATATTACAAGATAACAATGATTTAAATATTTAATTGATTTTTATTAATTGAATAGAAATCAGAAAATAATTATAAAATAAAGAATACTGCTTGTAGCTCTGCCCGATTTCGCGCTTCTCGCCATTTATTTTGCGTTTGTAATTCTCGAATTTTATCTTTCATATAAAAAACTTCATCCTGTAAAAGTCAAAAGTTTCATTGAAGACAAAAAAAAAAAAAAACATTGAGGAATACGAATGGAAACTTCTGGATTAATTAATTCTTTAGAAGTATGACATAATGATTTGAGAATAAATATTTCTAATACACATTAATTACTACAATTACTATCTTACCTCTAATTTATATCGCTTCTCTTCTGCAGTTTCAAGTTCATTATGCAATCTAACGGAAACTTCTTTAGCGATTCTTAGCTCCGATTCCAACTCCCTTATGCGTATTGTATCGCATTGTTTTCCAGTTGACTGTAATCCACCAGGAGCGGATGAAGCTTCTAACAGATCCTGCAAAAATTGATTATGAATCCTGCAAAAATAGATTATGAATTTATTTTTGAAACATAAAAATAATCTATAGTAACAGTTCTCAATTTCATCAATTTCCTACATCAACTCAGAAAAAATATACAAAATCTAGACTTTCGAAATTCTTCAACTTTCTGTTGTTTTTTTTAAAAAAAAAAAAAACTGAATAATTATCTGAAAAAAAAAATTATCTGAATTTTTGCTTGCATCAATCAATTGTCTTACAACTTCTACTTCATCATCGTTCTACTAAATAAAGTTACGAATTTAATAATGGGATCATAAAAAAAGCCCATAAAAACTTGACGATATTTTTGTTGACAATAATATGTAGGAATAATAACGTGATGATGACTTACTTTTACTTTAGCTTCAAGATGTTGCTTTTCAACATCAACTTCCTCACGCATGCGTTCTGATTTGCGAAGTTTGAATTGTAAAATGCGACAATTTTTGGCATTTTGCTCTAATTCGCGTTGAAGTTCACGGAATTCTTCAATTTCTTCTTCGCGATACTGGTCCTACAAAAGCATTTCAATGAATGGATATGAATTCTCAATTGATCGAAGTGGATTTAATTCCTTTTAGCGAATTAAGATGTAAATTACAATCTCTCAGATTCATTTTTCAAAATTGCCTAAAATTAATTCATTGACATTGATAAATAAAAATAGGAAATTAATGATTATACTAACTTGCATTTCTTCAATTTCTTGCTGCAAATCTTTGATATCTGCTTTTAGCGATTCATTCTCTTCCATTAATTCATCGCATAACGATTCTGAAGCTTTCAATTTCTCCATCAATTTTGCATTCATTTCACCACGACTATCACTTGTACCTTCACATTCCTATTTTGAAATAATTTTAGTGAATTTGCTCATCTTCTCTTTTGAAAATGTAAATTATAAAATTGAATTGATAAAAATTCAAAATTAAATTTTGAATTTTCAAAATATGAAAATGATCTATTTTAAGATGTGCAAATTTCTCACATTATTTCTTTACGCTACATTATTTGAGAATATTCAAATAAATTGATCATTGCGTTATTCTTTCCTTTGTCGCTCGCATAGAAATTGATGAATGTTTATGAAAAAATGTTTGATCGCATCAATTTACGAAATAACAATACCTGTAACGCTCGAAGTTCGCATTTTAGAACGGTATTTTCGTCACGATAATCTTGAATACAATTCTCTGCATCAGCTAATCGCTCTTCCAACATCTCAACCAAGGAATCATCACCGGAGTTTCGGCGTTTCTCTCTTTAAAAAAAATCCTGCACATCTGATCTGTATTGGATAATCAGTTGTCCCTTATGAGCTCAGAATTTGTCTCTCCCCGATTCTGGAATAATACCGCGGTCGATTTGAATTTTTGAGAAGAAAAGGAAGTCCAATTATGCAATCGGGGCGCCTAAAGTTTACAGAAGGAAGAATATTTTAATGTAATTAATTTGCTCAATGAAAATTCGAAATTTTAAACCTTCTTAATGTCCATTTTTGCCTTTCTTCCTTCAATTTTGTTACTTCTTCCGTTAAGTGTGCTATTTCAGCTTTCATCATTGCTGCATCGAAATTCTGCATGAAGTATATTCGATAAGAACTTTAAATCATTTTGAATTTAAAGTCATTTCATACTTTTGGAGTTTTTTCATAAGATTTTTTCCCGTTCCTTTATATATCCTCACATTTATTGATTTTTACTAACAATATTTTCAGTTCATTGATAACTTTTAAAGTAATTTAGTTATTATAATTTTTTAATGTTAAAAATTTTTTACTATCTAATTTCATAAAATTTTGTACCAAAATAAATCTCACCAATAATTTTGCCATATTTTCTTATTAGTATAACTCATTATTTTGCTATTTCTTGCTTCTTTTTTGATCTTATATACTAAGATTACTTGGAAATCATGAAATTTTCAGCTTTTATTAAAATATATCACAATATCTAAGCATCAACTCTATTAAGAATTTTCTTGATATTTTTTGTGTAATTGTTGGTATTTAACTAATTCTTATCAATATTCAAATTAATATTTTTGTTTAAATTTGATCAGAAATAAAAAAATAAATCTATGAAATAATTTTTGCTATTGATAGTATTTTCATAAAATATGTTTGGCATTTTTGTGTTTTTTTTTTTCATAATTAAGCAAAATTTTTTCATCATTCTCAATATTTATTTTATATAAATAAATGAAATAATACCAACCATGTCACTTTCCACAGGTGTAACTGTTCGATCTTCATCCTGTATACTGTCAGAAATTGCTGTAATCATACTTTTTGTATCTGATATACTTTCAGCAGATTTTGCACTGGATAAATCCTTCGAAATGGCTGATTTAAATGAAGTAAACGAAATTGTATCGTCTTCAATACCTAAAAATTAAAAAGTTTAATGTCGAAAAAAAAAAGTGTACTTTATTCTTTATATTTAAATATATGTATCATACATTTGGCATAGAATATGAGTGAAAAAATGATGAATATCACTGAATAAGAAGTCTCAAAGATTCGATTGAAATATGAGCAGATGCTCAAATTTCAAACTGTGAAAGACAAACCACCAACCAATTCGTTTCCACAATTCGCATTTATTTTTTAAATATAACTAATAAATTATATTGTCTATTTATATTTTTATTTTATATGTAATATGGAGGACTTTGTTTTATCGATTAGTGCAAAACTTTCAACATTGTTTCATCAAAAAATAAGCGAAGCGAATAGATAAGGCAGAGTTACCGTACTTTCAAAGTACGGTAATTACTATCGTATTCTAAGTAATTTGAATTAGGACAGTAATATTGCTAACCTTCACTGCTTACATGCTCCGGCGCACCGTTATCTTGCGTGGCTGACGTCTTATCTCTCCAAGAACGTCGTTTTTCTCGACTCCGCTCCTTTGTTGCTGAAAAATTCGAAGTTTTTTCTGCAAACTTAGAATTCAATTTGCAGAAATGATTTAATCATTTCTACATAAAATTAGACATATTTACTATTTGAGTATTTCTTCTCCTATTTTATCTTTAAAAATGTGGGATATAAAAGGATTCTTATCATATCAGTAACTGCTTGAAGATAAAGAAGGCAAATAATGGTGTTATTGCAGAATGTCACTGATTGTATCAGTGATATGATGCGATGTTGCAGGCAAGTAATATTGACAAATTTATGGTAAATCAATATTTTTAAATAAGAAATAAGCCTAACTAATAATTAAAAAAGAGAGGAAGGAAGAGGAAATGTGAAAAGAATTTAAATGATGCAAAAAAGCCTATTCTTGAGTTAAAACAAAAAACTATTTTTACTTACTGCTAGCAATTTAGAACCAAATTTGCAAAATAACAATGCCTTTCTTCAGCGTTTCTAGATTGTTAGTTTCATCTATTTGTTTGTCACATTTTAGGTGACACAATTTCTAATTTACCATTGCAACATTTTTGACGAGAAATATCAAAATCAATGGTATATATTTGTGTAAATAAGTTATTATCTTGTTCTTTTATCGATCCTTTCTCGCTTTCTCTTCTCTTGGGAGAATGAAAAATGGAAAATTTGTATGAAATAATGAGAAGAGGCGAATATTCATTTTTCAAATTTGTACTATAAAAAGAATAATTCAAACAAAGTCAAATTGATAAAAATAACACCAATAAATAATTTATTGTTTGGAAAAATTTGAACAAACAGATTTAAAGTATCAAAATTAAAATTCATACCATTAATTCATTGAAAAGATTTTTGAATTTAGAAAATTTATCAAATAAATCGTAGAAAAAAGAGTGATTATAATGAAAATAGAAAAATGGTTTGTAAAGCAAAATTATGCATTTGATATAAATTATTTCCTCATTTTCATATTGCGTGCAGCATTTTGTTAAATTTAAGAAACGAATAAATAATTGCAAAAATTCGTATTCTGACTTTAACAACAGAATGATGTTCTGTTGCTCGTTTTAATTAAAATTACGCATTTTTAAGAAGCAAATTAATCGCTTCGAAAGTGACATCTTAGTTGCTATTCCTGAGAAATCCCGAATTAGTCTCGAGATTAGAATCTCGAATTAGATATCTCTCGAGCTAGAGTGGTATTTTATGTTACCATATATATTTTATTTATATCAGCATATGTTTTACATTTTATACAAATTAGATCTGTGAAAAAGAAAAGTCAAAAGTTTAGATTAAAACTCGATTTACGACAAATTTAATAATCCTTCTAAACATATCTTCGAAGAATATTGTCAGCAATCTTAATACTTATTAAAAAAAAAAAAAAAAAAAAAAAGAAAAAAAGTTCAGAAATAATGAAAATATTAGAGAGATAGGAGAAAAAGGAAAAGCAAAAGAATAGGATTAATTTTAATTTCAATTTTTATTATTCGTTAGAAAATTATTTCAAATGGTCAACGAATTCGATTGCAGCTCACTTGAGAGGATTATGAACAGTCAACCATCTAATATTTCATTCATTAGTCGAATTAATTAATTCATTTCTCATCAAATTTTAGTATTCTCTGCATATTTTTGCTTACTGAAATATGATCCAAAAATCTTCGAAGCTTCTTATTTTAACTAACTTCCAAAGTGTGATTTTTAATTTAAGGCACAATTTATGATTAAATTTGAAAGAATTGAATATCGATTAATATTTATCTTGCATTATGCCGTAAATTCCCTTGTTTGTGCAAATGAAAATTCCCAAAATTCTTGTCCTAAACATTGGATCAGATTTAATAAAAATTGTAAAGTTTTAAAATTGGAAAAAAATTCACTTTCTATTACTTTAAATTCTTATTGTACATGATATAAGTCTCATGAATTGCAAATTTTCACTCTATTATCATGAAAAGAAGTAAGTTAATGATAATGAATTAAATATTTCAACTTAATTATTAGAAAAGTGATACATACAAAAAAAGAATTTAAATAGAAAATAAATTTTTTTCATAATACTATTTTTATTACCGTTATTCAAATATTTCTCAAATTTAATCTGTTAGTGCACAATTTAATCAATTTACAAAGGCTAAAATTTATAGATATATATATATTTTTTTTTTTGAAAAAAATTGTGTTGCATTAATTTTCAATTTAAAAAAAAAAAAAAAAAAAATTGCAGAACTATTATTATTATAGATATTTCTAGCAAACTGAGCATTCTATAGTGGCATTTTTTCTGAAATGATGAATTTTGATGTAAAATTATAAAAAATTAAAAAGAAATCCATATTTATACTTTATCTATGATAATAATGTTAATAATGATATCGATCAGTTTCAATATGAATCTTTTAAAAGGAATAATATGATTTTTTTTCTATGCTATTCCATTAAGTTTCATAAAGTTTCATTCACTTCGAGCAGTTGCTCTTTCAAACTTTGTTGTATTGTCTCAAAATCAAAAAATTATCACACAATTTTTATCAAAGTTCCCTATATATATTTATATGATATTTCAAATTCTAACCCATCCTGTATTAAATATCATTCAAAATTTAAATTTTCCAGAAAAATCATTTTACAATACTTTTCCGTCCGTTCGTTTTTTCATGTCTCTTTTATCTGTCGGTTTTGACGAAGAAATAACTCATAAAATTAAAAAAGCAAAGATTCGAAGTATTTTAATAAAGTAATAGTCGAATAAATTATTTCGAAAAAAACGTATGAAACTGATAATCAATCTTCTGCAGCATTATCAATTAGATGGTAGATTAATCGAGAATGCAACCGAGCTATCATTTCGATAGTTGCAATAGTAATTTGTTATCAGTGATTCATTATCAGTAAGAATTTATAACTAACCGTTCGAAGTACCGGTAGATTCCAGTTGTTGCTGTTGCTGATTATTGTTCATTGAATTGTTATCACTGATGGCGATCCTTTCGGTGCAATTTTTCAAGTCATGCTTTGATCGCAAACTGAAACATTTCTTGCAGCGTTCTCGCAAATAATTTTGAGGTTCAAAGCCTGAACAGGACGCCTCTGATGACATATAACTGCAATATCATTTGAATATTATTTCAGATAGCAAAAAATGGATTCACATTTACGACGAAATTTGCGACATTTTGATAGATCATTTTTTGGATATCAGTTAGAAAGTACTTTTTCAATGCTTAAGAATATAAGTCAGAGATTTTGCCAATCAGAACTTTCAAATTTTCATCCTTTTTTTTTTTCGAAACTACTAGTTATGTACTAATTTTTGTGCTGAATAAATTATCTGAAATTTTTGAAAGTTCTGAAATTAAGTTATTGCTACAGACTTTTTAAGTCGAGCAGCAATGTCTTTTTAAATTTTTTTTTTTTTTTTGGCAAATATTAAAGAATTTCAAATTATTTTCTTTGAAATAAATCGAGAAAACGGAATTAGCTGTGTATTTCTACAACAAACTATCTTATTGTATGGTAACTTTAACGATTACAATTAAAGTTTTCCAACTTTAAGCTCAATTAAATATTTCATAAAGGATTTAATTAGATGAGATGAATAAAAATACTATAAATAAACAAGTTGCTGGCGACATTTATCGTTACATCAATAATTTCATTCATTTTTCAACTTAATTTAATATTGTGAAAATATGTGAAAAAAAAAAAAAAAAGAACAAACGATTGTTTTATGAAAAATTGGAATTAATTCCTAGAATTCATTACGGATGACATAAAATTTTCTATTGAATTTTTGTTTGTTGAAGAAAAAACTGATTTTGTATAAGAAATTTCTTGAATTTTTGACAAATAAATTGGTCATCTTTAAAAGAAGTGAAATCATTTAATAAACAATCTTATGCTTTTTTTTTTTAATTTTAAAGTTTTTTAATGATAAACATCAGTTTGATAGGCAACACAAATTACGTAAACGCAACGTAAAAAACATTTTATCAGCTTTTGATGTTAACAGCTAAATGATAAATGAATTGATGAGTTAGTTAAAATTAACGAAAAAACGATTTAATTCATCGAAAAAAAAAGAAAGTATTCGATTGAATTTAAAAGAATAAATGAATTTCATAGAATTCACTTTAATTTGTCACAAACATATGCTTCAAAGCATTCAAGATATGTTTATTTTATAGTTATTACCAGCAGAAATTGAATAAATTCGAAAATTTTTTTTTATAGAAGAAATTGATAAATAATATTGATTTATAAATATTTAATATTCTGGAATTTTTTTTTTTTTTAATTTAAACATTAAGAGCTTGTGATTGTTAGTAATTGCTCTAAGATTTATTTTAAAATAACTGCTACTGAGGGAAGGAAATGGAAATATACAAGAAATAAATGACATAAAAACTAATGTAATTAAATAAAAATCAATGAAAAGCAAAAAAAAATTGATTAAAAAAGTTTGAAATAGGATGAAATATGATCGTAGAAGAATTGAAAGTTAAAAAAAAAAAAGAAAATTTGGAAGAGATATTTGTAATAATGCAGAAATATCTCCATTCTTTCTAGAGAAAATTTCATACTAGCTGGAAAAAGAATAAAAAATAACTATGAACTGAATTATATTTCGAGATTTTGTCGAACTAAACTGATCGAAAGCAAGAAAAGAGTTCGAGACTCTCGAATTCGACAGTCTCAAACTCTACTCTCGAGATCTTGAATATTTGAAGTGCAGCATGTACATAACAGACACAGATACATCCGCTTCGAATATTTAGCCTTCACAAAACCAGCAATAATCAGTGTGAATGAATGAAAATGGCGTTAGAGTTTGAAAAAAATTCATACTTTCAACAGACGAAAAAATGATTTTAAAAATTCGTAATTTGAAAAAAAAAAAAAAAAAAAAGAAAGAAAAATTGAAATTTAAAAATGTTGAATGTAAGAAATATGCTCACTTTACAATGAGCAGATGAAAAGAAGTAAAATAATCAAGTGATTAAAACTTCTTATCGATTGTGGTTTCAATTTTTCGACCTGAAATATTAACATGAAGTAATAAAAAGTGGGAAAGAAGGCAAAAAGTGAAATAAATTGAATTATCGGGATTTTATACAGGTCCTAATTCCGGAATCAATAAAAGCATATGCGAAACAGAATCGAATATCATGAGAATGTTGTGAGTGAATTGCTTAAAATGTCAATTTTCCTGAAATTGTTCCTTTTAATTGAATTCACTCTATGATTCAAAAAACAATAGTGTCGTGTAAAAGAATTTTTTGTTTTTTTTTTTTTTTTTTGCAACTAAAAATTTAGCATTCTTTTTCATTTGTCATTTTATGATTGATTATTGCCATTTTTATAATTGCAAAAAAAAAAAAAAAAAAAATTTCTCCCAAATTTTGAGTTTAACTAAAATTAAAAAAAAAAAAAAAAAAAAGAAAAAAAAATGGAAGGAATAATGGTGATTGAAAGCAAAGATTTCAATAGACAAATTAAACATTTTAAAAAAAAAATTTAAAAATAAAATAATTCGTTGTGAATACATAAGTGGAACGAATGAATGAATATGTTAAATCTTTAAATTGTTTTCGTATAACAGACAAATGTCGTTTAATTGTTGACTAAAAGATATGGCAAGACCTTGAAGTTTATGACAGTAATAGTTGGATAATTTCATGTAATTCTGATAATCGTTCAATATTTTCATTATATCATTAATATGACCATTTTCGCTGAAGTATTAGCATTTTCGGAAAATTTTTCAAGCAAAAAATGAAAAAAGAAAATTGAAAAAAAAAAAAAAAAAAGGAAAAAGGAGGGAAATATTGAAAATATTTGAAATGTTGAGTAACTTGATTGTAAAAGTTTCTTGAAAAAAGAAAAAAAAAAAACTGGATGAGCATGAAGATTGAAAAAATAATTTCACTTCTCATTTTTCCTGCCAATGCATGCTATTCGTGCAAATATTTGCAATTCTGCGCGCATATGTAACTTGCAGATGAGTAACTGTTTGAGAATATAAGATGAACAATGGTGCAAACAAGCAAGTCATATTTCATTTCAATTATTTTGTTAAATAATGTTTTTGCTCTAATCGAAGTACCAACTCTCGTTGCAAATGCACATGTAACAACACATTTCTTGAATTTTCTCGAGATTTTTGCACGAATTATTTTAATCTTAAGATTTAATTAATGAGCTTTTTGGCAAAACGATCAACATTATATCGTTTATTCGGTCTATTTGTATGTTTCGTACATGTTGATTGCAACTGTTATTTCTGCAGCTCTTGGATAAAAATTTATTTTTAAATGAAAAAAAATTTTTTTAAATTCAAAAACCATCTGTTCCAAAAAATCAAACCATCTGTTAACCGTTGTGTATTTATAAGCCAAATTTCATATCTTGAAATATTTCATCTTTTCGCTTATCATTTATCATCAATTATTTTGCAAAAACTGGTTAACTATTGATGATAAAAATAAATGGTTAAATATTGATGAATGTAAATGAAGGACGAATTTTAGATTTCGATCCCGTCAAAAACTTTTCCAACTTTCATATATAAAATATATCGTTGAATGCGCTACTAAAACGCTACATTTTATCTCTTTATCTTATTGTTTTGAATTAAATAGCTGCATGTAAAAAAAATTTTTGATTTATTTAAAATTCCAAAAAATTGAATTTTTGAAAAATTAATTTGTGAAATTTTACTAATTCAAACTTTTATTTGAATTTTTAGATTAATTGTGCACTTGTGCTTTATAAAATGGCTTGGAATAAGAATTCTCAATGTCAAATGTATTAATTTAAATGAGAATGGAATAAATTTGAAGCAGAAATTTGAAAAATTGAAAAATACGAATTTTTCTGAAAGTATAAAAATAATGTTGCTTGTTTTCGATCAATTTCTCCTCAAGAATAGCATCAATCAATTAATATCAAACTACAGGTAAATTTGCTGATAACTTTGTGATAATATCAAGTAATGTAATGGAATAAGTGAAAGAGTTAATTCAATAATGAATACATTTTCACAAATAGTGATAACAAGAACGATATGATAAGTCAATAAAAGAAACTTGGTAATAGGATAAAACGATGTTATGAAGCATTGAAATCTCACATAAATAACATTAATTGCTAATTAATTGCTAGGAAACATGGAAAACGGATAAATTGATTATGCAAGTTATATGGAAAAGAAAAGATACTTGATATGTTTTATGCATATTTTACTTCTTTTTAAAATTATTGTATTTGAAACTTAAATTTTGCGCCTTTTTTAAAATTTAAAATTTATGCGGAGAAAAAAAAACACTTATTGATCCAAATAGAATGAAAGCTAAAGTAGGAAAATATCACGATATAAATGTTATTTTAAATATTTCAAATATTGATTACTAGTTCGTATAACTTTTAATAATGACTGATCATAAGTAATACTTACTTATGTTTCAAAATGAATGCTTACATTTGCTTCAATATCCAACTTAAATCAAGTCATATATTTTATGAATGATCAAAAAATAAATGTCTCATCAAAATATACTGTAATATGACAAAAGAAGTTCAAGAAAATTGATTAATCTTATCATTGATGTCAATCAAGCTCTTATCATTTCATAAATATTTTGTTACTACAATTTACAATCAAACTGATCTACTTTGCAAATATTCAATTGAAAATTATTTTTCCAATTTAAAATATTCTAATGAAAGTTTAATAAATCTATTAATATTCGAAATATCTTTTTTTTTTTTTTTAGATCCAAACTTCACCAATTATCGATAAATCTCATTGAAACATTCAATTTTCATTTTTTCTATCTTGTTTTTTTTTGATTGCATCATCACTTCATGTCCAGAAGAATTATTTGCACAATACGATATGTAAAATAATAAAAAATCACATGAAAATTTTAAATTATTTGATATTTTGATAATTCACTTCAAAAAACTTTATTGTAATTGATTTAGCAAACAAGAAAATGCAATTTCAAATATTTAAACAAATTTAAAATTGAAAAAATTGAATTATTTCATAGCTGAAATAATTCATTTCATTTGAAATATCACCAAGCATATCCTTTTCATAAAAGGATAACCTTAAAATTATTGAATTTTTTTTCATCAATAATCAAATAGAACAGAATATTTTGATTTATTTCAGCCAATAAATCTAAAAAAATTAATTCGTTTGGCCAAGACTTTTAGCCATCTTCAAATGTAACTATGGTTTAACTTTAAAGAATAAAATAACGAAGAAATTTCGAGAAATTGTGAAAATAATAAATTCTGTATAATTTCAAATTAATTAAATTCTAAATTTGCCAAAAATTATCATCTACTTCCTTATCAATCATTACATGCACCCGAATTCGAGAACAGCTAAAGTCTTAACTTCCTACTTTTTTGTATAACCTAACTTTTCATCTAATTTTTAACTGAAATAACATTTTGCAATATACGTGGGCTATCAATCATTTTTCCGGAAATCCAAATCTCCGGAATTTTCCAACTTCTTCTATCTACATTTCCGTAAGAAAAATTATTTGAAAAAAAAACAAATTTTATCAGTAGACAGCGTGAATTATGATTAACATGGTCCAAACTACTGAAAAATTTCAGGAATTTCAATTATTATTCGAGAAAATTTCCTTTGAAATGACTGTTTTCAAAACAAAACAAAAAAAAAAAAGGAAAAACGATTTAGAAATAGGAATTTGAGAAAAAATCTCAAAAATTTAGCTATTCTAAGATTTTATTTTTTTTTTTGTATAAAATAATAAAAGCTCATATATTTCAATTATTTATAAAATTACGAGCCAATTGAAGAGACAATTTGTGAACGATTGATTTGATGAATTAATTTGAATTAATGCATTTTTTTTTTTTTAAATTTAAATGAATTATAAACCGTATGAAAGAAAAAATTTTGAATATAAAGGAGTCTATCAAATGTTAAATTTATTTTATAAATCTTACCGGAAATGAAATAATAATGATTAAAGAAATAACAATAAAATTTCAAGTAAAATTTTTTCCACTTATTTATTTAATCATTAATTAATTGATAATAGTGGGATGAAATATTTTCAATGATAAAAGTTTTATCTCTCATATCAATACTATTTTTATTCGAAGAGTTGAAAATGATAATTTCTGAATTGATCAATCATTTCTTGAAAGTGAATTTAATTTTAGCGAAATGATGGATAAATCGTAAAAATGGAATTGGAAGCGAATTCGAAAAGCAATCGGCAACACTTTGGATCAACAAATATATCCATCCATCCATCCATCCATCCATTCATCTATCCATCTGATATCGTCATCATCAACTTGGTATGTTTTAGATGCAAGTTGATGATGCAAGTCGATTGCTACTGCAAACTGCGTGCACATCAGCTGTCACTTTTACGGCAAATCATTACAACACATATATCCATTAATCGTTATTCTGATACGGCAAAGCACAATTCATTAATCGTAGATTTCGTTCGTTATTATATTCAAATCCCTTCTAAAGAATTCCCTCAAATGCTACTTCCTCTATTCTATCGCAAATTTCAATGAACTGCAAAACTTGCACTAAACATGCAATGCATGTTGTTGCGTTTCAGTTAGTTAAAAGGGCAAACGAAAGTTAGATTCAAATGTCACTTACTTAACTGCAATTTTCTTCATTTTCACATTTTTTAGTTTAAATTTGAAACAAATTAGAGAACAAAGATTAATATAGAGAATAAAAATTTAGAAAAATTCAAAAATTTAGAAAAATCCAAAAAATTTCGAGTATAGAGAACAATCACAATTGTTAGATCAATTCTTATATAAATGTTAATAAAAGAAGATTCATATTCACCTGAACGAGTCGAATCATTTTTGTTTTGTTTGAAATTTTGACAATAAAATAATCTATTAATTGTTTAACAAGATAACTATTGTTGAAAGTATGAATGATGGCGATTTTTCATGATGAAAAGATGAAATTCATGATTGATTCTTTTTCTGATATGGATTGATAATTTTGAAGGAAATTTTAATAAGCATTCCGCTGCTGAAATTAATCAATTCTTACAAAATCGAATTTTTCAATGAGAATTGAAAGACCCGTTAGCTCAGGAATAGAAATAAATTTCTATATGGAATTAAATTATTTATCAAAAATATTTTCAATTCAAATTGATCTTCAATTGGAGACTTAAATTGATCATCGCTATAATTGCACTTTGCTTTATGAATTTCATCAGTATTTTCCGATCGCTGAAATTTTGTGACGAAGAAAAGCTTCATTTTCAAATTTAAGAAATATAAACCTATTATTTCTGAATGAATTCTAATTATCTTGACAAAAATTTGCATTGAAAATTTTGAAAAAAGAAACTATGATATTCTAATTTTGTTTCTAATTATAGATGACATTAATCTTGGCAAGTTTGTTATTTTAATGAAAGCTCAAATTTTTAAAATTTTCAAGCATTTTTTGCTTTTTTAAAGATCTATATATATATATATATATATATGAAACCATTTTAGTTATAAAATTGAAATATAAGAACTTCTATGACGAAAATATCTCCCATAAATTGTAATTCTGCGCTTGTAATTCTAGAAAGAAAATTTCAAAAATGCTAAATTTCAAAAAAAAAAAAAAAAAAACTGATGAAACGAAATTCAACTCGAGATGTGTTATCAATCACTTATCACGCGGAGAAAAGGCGACAATATGAATATCATAGGATAAAAGAATTGTTATTTACTCAAACTTATCAGTTATCATTTAATTACTGAAAATTCGCAATTAAAATTGCTGCTATAATGAAAAATATTAAATAGCAAACTATGAAATAACATTTTTCAACCTCTGTATCTCAATTTGCCAACACTTTCACAAAAAAAAAAAAGTTCAATGATGAAAAAGTAAGGAAAAAAAAAAAAACAGTCGCAAAATTTGAGATTTATTATTTGCTAAAGAATATAAATTAAAATTGGAACATTTTTTCTTTTACTTCCAAGAAAATTTTTCTCGAAATGATTATTGGACAAGAATTTTGACAAAAAATTATTTTTTCCAATTAATCAAATAGATTGGAAAATTTTCCATTGTTCGCTTATATTTATCAACTAAATTAAATTATGGAAAAATTGCTTTCGTTCTCTTCTTTTTACCTTTTTGCTTATTTTTTTCAAACTTTTTTTGCAAATTCTCTTTCTTCATCTTAATCAATAAATAATTATCAAATGGATACCTTAGAATTATCTACTGCCATAGCAATGAAAAGTACAGGTATAATAAGTAAATTACGTACCTTTACTTATCGGTCATCTGCATCAATAATCCTTTCATTGACCTCAGATTATTCTGTTCATCTTCACCTTTCAAACCAATTATTCCACCTGAAATGCATTATTTTATCATTGAGAAGTACCGGGATATTCAGTCCTTCATTCTGTTCACCGAATTGTCTATTTAATTAACTCATATTTGAATGATTTATTCATTATTGATTTATCGATCTGCTGAACTTATTAAGCTGATTGTTTAGTACTTTTAAACTCATTAATTATTTCTGCTATTTTTAAATTTGAAAAAAGAAATTTGAAAATGCGAAAAGATGAATGTAGCTCATCACGAACAAAAGCACTCTGATCTGATCCAAATAGTATCGATGAACTACAATGGTACCAACAAGATCAAATCACACGGTGGTTTTTTGTGGAGCAAATCGAAAGACTCAGTCTATTTTAAAATCAAAAAACTTTGGAATAAACAAATTATGAAAGTCGTAAAATTAGGCTGAAAAAAATTGTTGATTTGGATGAAAGTTTTGAAATAAAAATGAAAAAGAATTAGATTTGAGATCAAAATTATTTTAAATAATTTTTTTTTCTAAGAATCATATTTGGGATCAAAATTATTTCAAACTTTGTTAACATTCATATTTTACATCATATTTTAGCATAAATTAATAAAATTCATAGAAAAATGTTTAGCCGAAACTCCATCACCAAAAATTTGTAATTTTTGTGCTAAATAAAAACCTTTGACCTCAAACAATGGACTGACAGATTTCTCGAAATAACAATATATATCAAAACGCTTACTGTATCAGGTTATCTAATAATAGTGAATATGAAAAGCAAGAATTAATTCAAGCATTCGAAATATTTCAATTAAATTGACAAATGAAATTTTCATATTACAATGCTTCTAACGCTACAGGAACCGTTGAATTGTAATATTTGAATTAAAATGATTGAAATTTCAAAGAATTAAAATAAAATTATGCAAATATTTTTATGAAATCTGCTAAGTTCCAATCTCTTCCATTTTCTGAAACTTAAAAAATCATCTAAGTAAAAATAGCAATTAGAATTGGCTAAAAAAGCCATCTATGATCGTTGAAATTGCTAATTTTCACATTTTTGAAATTTAAAAAAGTCAGCTGCAAAAGAGTTTTAATTAGGAATATATTTCGCAAACTAATTAAAATAAACATCCTAATTCCATAGAAAATTATCAAAAGATCAATTTGCTAGCAATGGCATAGCAAGAATTTTTGTTAAATTTTTAATTTTAAAAGATTTAAATTTTCATATTTGAAATGTTTCCATAAAAAATAAGGAATTTTATCAATTTTGTTAGAAATTTGATGTAAGAAGCTTAAAAGCTGATAATTTTGTTACTTATTTTGAAAACTATTTAGCCAATAGCAAATCAAGAAAGAGCCCATAAGTGTATTAAACGATAATTAGCTGAACAAAATATCTTCAGGTGTAAAATTATTAGGAAAATTACTCAAAATCTTTATAAAAAAGAATCTGAAAAATCTAAGCTGCCAAATTTGAACTTATAAGTCAGAAGAATCGAAAAATAGTTTCCAGAACTATTGTGCCATATATTCTTTCAGAGTGAAATCAAAGATGTCTTGACAAGTTGAAATCCAAACAAAAGATGACAATTTCAGATGTGGAATATTTAGGATTGATTATGGATGAAAAATATTTGGATCGATATTTCAAATATCCGAAAAATGATTGCAGCAAAGTATTTTTGAGCAATCGGAATAATTCATGTGATGTCGTAGATCAGTGCACTGATATGATAATAAATCTTATAATTAATCATCGCAGAATGAAAGATTAAAGCCATCTAAATCTGTTCGCCAAATTGTCGAAAATGAATTTTTCACGTTAAGAAATTGAAACGAGCATCAATATGACGCAAATGATAGATCATTCTAATCATCAAAACAAAGAAAATGATTGGTGATATCTTAATCAGTGATTATCAGAAATATTCACCGGGAAAAATTCAAAATTTTCATGAAAAAAAAAGCCTGCAATATATATCTCAATACCATTGAATGCTTAGAGAATAATAATGGAATGAAGAAGAATCATGCAAAAAATTTGCTTATTTTCTCAGAAAGAAATTTGTTAAAAATTGAATGCGATGATTTAAGTTCAGAGTTCAGATTTAAGTTCCAGAACGAATCTTCATGAAAACCGATAGAAAATTCGAAATATTCAAAAATGCATGAATCGGAAAATCGTTAAAGAAGCCAGGTAAAAGAATAAAATGTATACAATTTTTGATAAAAGACTAATTCGATAAAAGATTTGTCCGCGAGAAAAAATACGAAATGATGAATTCGTTACAAAGGAAAACGATGTTGGAAAAATTTACCGGAATAGAAGCGAATCATACATGAAAAAATTTTCCTGAATCCAATTTACAGTAATGCAAGAACAGAAATTACTATATCGAACGGAATCACGTTACCATAGCGTGAAACCAACGTGGAATTGCACCATACCGCAGCGTGAAATCCGTGTTATGTATAAGACATCTCAGGATAACAGAAAAATTCCAATATTGATGTTTCATACGAATATATCATCTGAATTCCATCTTTATTCAGATAAAAATAATCAATACAAGTAAAGTATTAAGATGATTCATTTAATGAATGTTAATTATAAGAAATCATAATTACTTTACATATGAATTAATGAGAAGTAATTAATTCAAAAAACCGAATAGATGAAAAGTTTCAAAAACATAACAAACGAATTGAAATAGTACTTGGAACTTATAGAAAATTAAAATGTAAAAATTAAAAAGATTAATTGTTATCTAAATTTATCTAATTTCCGTATAAATGATTTGATATGTTCCTTGTCCCCTACCTATCTATGTGATAAGCAATGAATGATAAGAAAACTGATATGTTATTTCATACTGTGATAATTTTTTTTCCATAAATTCGCGATTTCTGATAATAAATTAATTTTCCATTATTATCTGTTATTACATCAATTTTACAATTATTACGATATGAAAAGCTCTACATAATGATTTGGAGCATTATATAACAAAATTTCCTTAATTAAAGAAAAAGTTTAAAAAAAAAAATGAAACATTTTGAGGTAGAAAATTTAAAAATAACAATGCAAAAACAATGCTTATACTTTCCACTTTTAGTTAAATTATCAATTTTCAAGATTTATCATCAATTATTATCATTATTTAACATTACTAAGGAATGGAGAGAAATTAAACATTTCAATTTCTATGCTTAAGTTTTCAAATTAATTACTGCAATTATAAATTAATTAACAAATTCACTTTCTTTACTATGAGAAATGAAGTTTATATGATATTTTCAATTAAATTTTAGCAAAAATTGAAGAGATCAATTTGGTTGAGATATTGCTCGTAATTTTATGTCATTTGAAAGCAGATCCCTCTTTCGCGTTTTATTTGCATTGTTTGTTGTTTACAATCATATTCACTCAACTTTGATGTTTGATCATTGGTCTTTTGATTCTGTTTACTTTCAACGTTCGTGATATTCTATGAACAGCTGTCCTTATCGATCATATGACTTTTATCAGATGCTATTATCATATGACATAAGAATGGAATGCAGCCGATTAAATGCTTCTTCGAAAAGCAAATACATTTTGAAGTGAATTTAAAAGTTTAAATTATCAACCGAATAGAATGTATATATATCATTACTGATAAGCTGTATTTGAAATCAAAACTTTTACTTTACTCACCTGATAACAGTCAGATTATTAATATCTTTTTATCTATAAACACAGCGATATTTTTAAAAGACCATAAATAAAACATTTAAAAAATAGGAAAAAGTATAAGCATATGCTCTATTGCAGAATCTTGAAAAAAAGAAAGATCAAAACAATTTTGGGTGTTGATTCTGAAGATAACCTGAAGTAGAATCATTCTGAAGCAGATTCTGAAACAGAATCCTTCTGAAACGAGATGACTCATGATCTTTGCTATTCTTTAAACTTTGTTGCAATTGACAATGACATTACTCACTTTATAGACAAAATTTCTCATTTCATTTTCATTTCAAGTCATTTCAGTATCTTTCCTTGTTATCAAATTTAATATCACTGAACAGTGTATTTCATTTCCATCTTTCTAATTAACAAATTTGCTACGAATTGAATTGATCAATGGATGCTGATTTGCAATTCGATCGATCAGGATTACATCTTACGAAGTAATTGAAGAGTATTATTTCAAGAGTATCATTCATTTTTCCTCATCAATGATATCATTTCAATATTTCATCAAATAAGAACTGATCTTCTTGAAACTCTCTCCTAACATCTATTCCTCGCTCTTCTTTTTTTTCTTTTAAATTTTTAAATTTTTACCAATCATTTTTCTCATTTTCTTCAATTCATTTTCAGTTTTAACCATGTTTTCCTTCTCCTTTAACCTTATTTCTTGTATTTTTTTTTTTTTTTTTAGGTAATATTGCTCTTCAAATAATCATTTTTAATCCATAATTAGTATGAATTATTTCATTTAATCCATCTTAAATTTTATGACAAAGTTTCCTTTTGGATTTGTTCTTTTATCACGAAGACAGCCGGTTGGGTTGATAGTTTTTGTTTTGAGGAAAGAATAACGCCCTATTTAATTGATAAATTATGCATCAACAACATGCGACAGTTTAACGACAACTTTACTTAAAATGACAACAGTAGCAGTCAGCCATCCATTGGATGATCTGATAAAGTTCAGCTAATCAGTAGATGATCTAATAAAGGTCAGCTATCCAGTAGATGATCTGATAAAGATCAGCTATCCAGTAGATGATCTGATAAAGGTTAGTCTAATATGCAGAAGAAGACTCTAAAAGTGACAAATATTCATCTTTATTTCTCTCTTATTCGCTATCTCTGATGATTCAGTTGACCTCAGCATATTTTGCTCTCCACCAAGATTACTGACCATTAAATTGACCTTTCCTTCTTCCCTTCAATCTCTCCTGATGGCTTATCATTAAAATGACCTCATCTAACTTTCCCTCTATGATACCATTTAGGTTTTTCATTTCTCTTTATTTCTAATTTGCACTATACTTTTAATATAATTGTATAATTATTAAAAACAAACTTCAAATAATCTCTTTTTTTTTTTCTCAAAGTTATTTCCATTAGTGATAATTCGTTTTACATTTCTGTTTTCAAAGTTCTGAGATTATCGAATTATGTCATTTTGTGATAAAAAAAAAAAAAAAAAAAAAAAAAAAAAAAC